>PVIA01014183.1:0-28288 GCA_004024845.1 Tonatia bakeri
AAAGAAAGGGAGAGAGAGAGAAAGAAAGGGAGAGAGAGAGAAAGAAAGGGAGAGAGAGAGAAAGAAAGGGAGAGAGAGAGAGAGAAAGAAAGAAAGAAAGGAAGGAAGGAAGGAAGGAAGGAAGGAAGGAAGGAAGGAAGGAAGGAAGGAAGAAAAAACAATAAGAACAACGGGAAGAAAAAAGAATTAAAAAAATGAAGATAGTGTAAGGAGCCTCTGGAACAAGTTCAAGTATACTAACATTCACATTAGGAGGATGCCAGAAGTAGAGAGAGAGCAAGAAATTGAAAACATAGGTAAAAAAAAAAAAAAGAAAAATTTCCTAACCTGATAAAGGAAGTAGACATACAAGTCCAGGAAGCACAGAGTGTCCCAAACAAGTTGTACCCAAAGAGGTCACACCAAGACACTGATGCCAAAGGTTAAAGACAAAGAGAGAATCTTAAAAGCAGCAAGAGAAAAACATTTAGATACCTAAAATGGAGCTTCCATAAGACTGTCAATTGACTTCTCAACAGAAACTTTGCAGGCAAGAAGGATATGGCAAGAAATATTCAGAGTGGTGAAAAGAAAGGACCTTCAACCTAGATTACTCTATCCAGCAAAGCTATTATTTAGAATTGAAGGACAGATAAAAAGCTTCTCTGACAAGTAAAAGTTAAAGGAGTTCATCACCA
Organism: Tonatia bakeri; assembly: GCA_004024845.1. Lineage (NCBI taxonomy): Eukaryota > Metazoa > Chordata > Mammalia > Chiroptera > Phyllostomidae > Tonatia > Tonatia bakeri. The sequence continues at coordinate 678 of PVIA01014183.1, forward strand.
CCAAACCAGTATTACATAAAATGTTAAAGGGTCTTCTTTAAGAAGAAGAAAAATAATAAAAAATATAAACAATAAAAGACAATAAATACATATCTACCACAACTGAGTCTAAAAAAGCAGATAGATGAACAAGCAGAACAGAAACAGAGGAAACAAACAAACAAAAAAACAAAATTAAACATTTGCAGAACTGAATGCTCCCTTATGAAACCTTCAGTCATCTGAAATACAGTTTGAAACCCACCAAGTGAAACATTCTTTAATTTCATAACTAATAACAACATCATCAGGTATCCCAATAGAGTCAACATAGTTTGAGCACATATCTCTTGAGGACTTTAGTAAATCTTTATAAATATCTTCTTTGTTACTCTCTGCCCCTTATGAGCCCAATATTTTCTTTAAATATTTTTATACTTAAGGAAAGAAATATACAGAGATCAGTGAGTTTCTCCAAGTCACAAAGAAATTAGAAAAATTAATAAATAGGAAATAGGAAAGACAGTCTCAATCTAGGGCTCTTGTATGCCAAAATGGCACTCATTTATTCTGGTCTCTTATTCTGTGGGTCTGGGTAGGTCATAAGGACACCAACTATGAGAAAAAATAGATTAAATACACAGAATCCATTTGTGCTTTTAAAGGGCTTTGTGAACTTTCCAAAAAGCTGCCTTGTGGCAAAAACTCTCCTGTGCAGAAAGCTGGTGCTGCCCAGTAGGGTCTGCTCTGCCCCTTGGGTAAACTAACATGATAAATACTGAAGAGGCCCTTGAAAGAGGTCCTCACACTTCCTATTCTCCATTCAGGCATCCACACATGTTTTCTGAGGGGCTATTATGTAAAGATAGTGTTCTGGAAGCACTGGAAGTATAGGAGTGGACAAGACAGAGAAGGTCATGCGGTAAAAGAAATAGCAAGTGCAAAGAAAGGCCTGGATGTGTGTGAAGTGCAGAAAATCCTTGTAGTTGAACCCTAGTGAATTAGGGAGAAGGCTGTGTAGGAGAGAGATGGTCAGAAGGAAGAGGGATCTGAAGTATCTGGGAGTGCCAGCAGTGGGGCAAGATCAACCTGGTTTGTGTTTTATACCATCCAAACATGTTTTCTAATGATCTTCTGTAAGGCTTCCTCATATTCATGCCTGTGTATTGACCTGAAGGTGAATGGAGACCTTCTGGTTAGAAGGGGACGAGGCCTCCTGTGGTTTTATGGCCTTTAGGGAAAGTTATTAGATCAGAAAAGGGGGGAAGGAGAGACAATTGAGCTCTGTTTCCTAAGCCACAGAGCTGGCACCCGGCTCTGCTGAAGGAAGTACAAAACAGAGCCTTGTTTCCTAAGTGGCACTGCCCACGAAGGCCTCTTCTCGGAAAAGAGTTCTGGGGAAAGCAGTCAGGTCCATTTTTACCATGTTTAGTATGCATATGTGCTTTAGAAGTGGGAGGCATTTTGGAGAGTTTTTTTTTCTAGCTGCCTCTTGAATAGTTTTCCAGTTAAGGATTTTGGCATCTACTTTCTGAGAGAATTGTGTTCCTCCTTTTATGATCCAACAAAGCTGAAGTTCCATGGTTCCCCGCACACTGTCATTCCTCACTCCTGTTCAGACCTTTTCTACTTTAGCTAACTCAGATTTCTTCTTTTCAGCCTCAGTCAGTTTCATCAGAAGAATTTTTTGGATCCACCTCAGGCTGACTTCAGTTGAGGTTTCGTTTTTTTTTTAACTCTCATAGAGGTTTTTGTGTAAGAAAATAATAATAATAGTAGCCAGTGTTATCATAGTTCTAAATTAAATACCTTGCTTTTCTTTAAACTTTTAAGTACAATTGCAAAACTCTAGTACTTTAAGAATTTTTAGATTGAAATTAAGCACACTTTTTACTTGTTAATTGTTAAGTAAGCTTATACATTTCACAAACAAAATGTGCATAATCCCTTAGATACTATACATAAATTAATTATTTTATATTTTAAATAAATATAATTCAACAAATGAATGCATAAATTCAATAATTCAAATGTTCTTATACACATAAATACATTTTACAGACCTAGTAATTTACATTCCTATCAATATTTCCACTTACAATTCACATTTCATATAAGGAATTTTCTCAAGACCTTAAGTCCCTAAGAAAGCAGACATACAAATGCCATAAACCAAAGCATTTTAAACACACAAACAACTATAATAAAGCTAATAATAAAACTTATAAATTGATGTATGTCTCCCTTAAGCATTTTAACAATATGAAATCTAGCCCTGGCTGGTGTGGCTCAGTGGATTGAGCGCCGGCCTGCAAACAGGAATGTTGCAGGTTTGATTCCTGGTCAGTGCACATGCCTGGGTTGAGGGTAATGTCCCCAGATGGGGATGTGTGAGAGACAATAGACCAGTGTTTCTTTCGCACTTCTTTCTTTCTCTTTCTCTCTCCCTTCCTTTCTCTCTAAAAATAAATAAATTAAATCTAAAAACAAACCCCACTTTAAACCTGTTAAAGGTGAGATCATATGGTATTTATTTTTCACCACCTGGTTTATTTCACTTAGCATAATGCTTTTCAGTTCCATGCTGTCATGAAGGGTAGGAGCTCCTTCCTTCTTTCTGCTGCATAGTATTCCTTTGTGTAAATGTACCATAGTTTTTAGATCCATTCATTTACTGATGGGCACTTAGGTTGCTTCCAACACTTGGCTATTGTAAATTGTGCTGCTATGAACATTGGGGTGCATAGGTTCTTTTGGATTGGTGTTTCAGGGTTCTCATAAATTTAGTAAATCAGACTATCTTAACTATTGAAAATTAACTGCAAACATAAATGGGTAAAACTCCCTTTGTCTACTATGTTAGTCACTTTTAAACATCTTTAATACAAAGCTTGTATAAAGCAGTAAAAGCATTATATTTGCATAAAATAAATGTATGCAAAAACAATAATATAAAATTTATTTTTTCTTCATTTATATGTCTATTTTTGTGTACGAACTCAGGTTGGCAAAATCTTTGACTTAACTAAGTAGAACAGAATCATCGTTTCAGGCCTGCCACAGTAGCTGAGATTATACAGAGTCCTTGCTCAGAGATTTGATACAAGTGCTGTAGACTTGGGGCTACTGGTCATTGGTTAAGGAATTAAGGCCTGGAAGATGTAAACCAATACACAACATATCTCAAGAAGATTTAACTCAGGTTTATAGGGCAAGTCCCTTTTCAAGGTTTCTGCAATGTCAATGGAGAACTGATTGGCGTATCAGTTTAGTGTATATAAGTCCTCACCCTTTCTCCAGTTTCACCTTACTCAAACTTTATTATATATACAAACAACATTATATCACTTGATTTGGATATATGAAACTGTAACTCACCCAGATTTTAATCTCTTTGCTTCTTGATTGGGAAAATCTAGGTATTGTGCAAGATTACAGATTTCATTACTTTAACAACCACTATCATTTAAGCTAGATAAAGCTAGATTTAAGACATAAATCAAGTAACTCTAGTGAAACCATGTGTCTTAGGTTCCTAGAACTGCTGTAACCAAGTACCACAAAATGAGTTGCTTATTGTCTCACAGTTCTGGAGGCTAGAAGTCTGAAATTAAGGTGTCACAGGGCCATGTTCTTTCTGACAGCTGTAGGGAACATTCCACCCTTGCCTTTTTTAGCTTCTGTTGGTTTGCTGGTAATCTTTAGCATTCCATGACTTGTAGATAAGTCACTCCAATCTTCACATGGAGTTTTCCCTGTGTCTCTCCTTTCACATGGCATTCTTTTAATGAGGACACCAGTCTTATTGGATTAGAGGTCTAGCTTACTCCAGCATGACCCCATCATAACTTAACTAATTATATATGCAATGAACTTATCTCTAAATAAGTTCACATTCCAAAATATCAAAGGTGAGGGCTTCCTTGTATTTTTTGGGGAGGACACAATTCAATCCATACCACCACGGTAGAATCAATGAACTGTAGATCCTGGTCATATTAAGTAGACTTTTTCAACATGGCACTACTGACAGTTTGGGTTGCATAAGTCTTTGCTCTGGGGCTGTCTCATGCATTATGGGATGTTAGGCAGCATTCCTGGCCTCTACCTTCTAGATTCTAGCAGCATTCTCTTAGCATCCAGTTGTTACAGCCATAAATGTCTCCAGACATTTCCAAGTATCTCCTGGGGGTGGGGGAGGTCAGGGTTGGGGTATATGTGTTAAAATTGTCCTCAGTTGAGAACAACAGAAAAAGGATACGTAAAACCACAGGTAAATGATAACTGGAGTTGGAGTATTTGAGGAAGTAAACAGGAGGTTGTCTTAGGGCACTGGCAAGTGTGAAAATGAAGTCATGAAGGATAAGCAATTTCTATATTAACAAATCTTAGGATATAAGCATAGAAGTGAGTGCTTGAGGTAAGGTGAGGACTAGGTTACTGGAGGAAAAGAGGTCAGGAAATTGAAACAAGCACAAATATACATACTGTTATAACCAATAATTAGGACTGAAGTAGTTTAGGAGACAGTGACAGTCACCCAGGAACTAAAATCTTCAAAGAATAAAGGAAAAAGACCTGAGGGAGGTAGATGACTAAAAGAAAGAGCAGAGATTCATAAATTAACGTTTTGTGATTCAAAGGAGGGGCTTTTCCTGGAGTCACAAAGTGGCCTAGAAGTGGCAATGAGAGGCAAAAAAGACACCTCCCAATGCCATAACCTGAGCCAGTGATCCAAAGAAAGCAAAACCACTGCAGTGGTCTGTAGGGGAGCACTGGTCTCAAGGGGAGCCAGGTTCAGTTGGTGTAGAGATGAAAGGGAATCTTCAGAAAAAAACGTTGAGGACAGAGGGCCATCTGCTGATCATTGGTTATGAGTTCTAAGGAGCAGAGTTGAAGAATTTCAAGAGCTGGGGGTTGGTGGGAGGTAGAGTCAGGAAAGAGGATTCATAGGGCCTTATAAAGATTAGTGTCTGGAGCAACAAGTGCCTAGGGGTCAACCCTGAGCTTCTTGCAGTGACTGACATAAAAAGGGATTAAGACATGTCAGGTTACATTGACAAAGATGGTGCATTTGAGAGTCGTGGGGAGAGAAGTCTTACCAAGAGCATGCAAAATTTTGGGACTCCCTCATAGTCTCCCATGATGGATTTTTCAGGGTCATTTCTCACAAGACCTTGAATGGCAGCTCTTCCTTGAGGGAAGCTTCTGCTTCTCAGGGCAATAGTTTCTTTCAGTAAGATGGAGGAAAAAGAACTAGGGCTTTGGAATCTGGCTCACCTGGACCTGTACCCAGCTCTGATTCTAAGGAAGAGGTGTGACTTCTTTTTAAATACAGGCTCCCTGTGTTTCTCTGTCAACAGTAGCTCCTCAGAAAGTGATTGTGTCTACATAATCATTTAGCTATAGGAAGATTTCAGCACATTATCTGAAATTTTCCTAGGGGAAAAGATACCTGTGTTGGTCAAAAAATTACATGTATACTTAAACTTTTAACAAAAAAATTAGCAAAATACATGCTTAAATGTCAGCTGAATTTTGTAGATATTAATAACTCAGTTTTATGCTCTATTTTAATATTTTTGCACTTTCATAAAACTCATGGGGAGAAATAGATCTTATATTATTTATGACCTAGAGGACATATTCATGAGCAGTTAATGAATTAATAGTTGCCTTTATCACATGTTATGCACTCTAGTAATGTCCCTTGCCCCCACTGTTTCAAATAGAAACAATTTTAAGTTTCTTTTATGATCCCAAATTTGAAGCGACTTTAATCTGTTACATAAATATTTATTGAGCACCTTTTATGTGCCTGCTGGGAATACCAGAAAGATTAAGACATAGAGTATTGCACTGGCCACTGAGCAAAACAAATGAATTGTTATGTTAAGCACAAAATTACAAATCTGTAAAAGTACAATAGGGTCTTAGCCTGGAAAAACTATGAACAATTCTAAAAAGGAGAGAACACTGAAACTGCCTTGAAGGAAAAGTAGGATTTATTAAGATAGAGAATATGTGTCATAAAGATGTGCATGCTGTTCCAAATGATTGCTTCTTTAGTGGAGCCTTATTACAGAGTTTTGGGTTATATAAGTAGTACTTTACCACTGTTCCAAGTCTTTGAACTTTAGAGAAATGGTTTGTTTATGTAGAATTATCTCTCTATCGGCTGCCTAACAGTAGTCTCAGAAGCAATCCTCCAAAGGAAATCACAGGAGAAAATAGACTTAGATAAAGAAATTACAAAGTAGAAAACTTCTGGAAGTACAGTAATTTCTCCTGTATCTGCTGAGGATATGTTCTAAACCCCCAGTGGATACCTGAAATGGTGGGCAGCATATATATGAATGTGTGTATATATATGAATGTGTATATATATATATGAGTGTATATATATTCCTTTACATACATGTCTATGATAAAGTTTAATTTATAAATCAGGCACAGTAAGATATTTTGAAACAATAACTACTAATATAATATAGAGCAAATTTAAAAATATACTGTAATATAAGTTTTGTTTTAAGAGAAACTAAAAATAAATCCCATATACTGTTGCTACAAAAATAATCAGTTACCTGGGAATAAATTTAACCAAGGAGGTAAAAGATCTGTACTCAGAAAACTACAGAACACTGAAGAAAAATAGTGAGGAAGATACAAGTAAATGGAAGCATGTACTGTCTTCATAGATTAGAATAATTAGCATCATTAAAATGTCCATACTGTACTGCAACAACAATTAAAATAAAAAATATTTTAAAAAATTAAAAAAATAAATGCTAAAAAAAATGTCCATACTACCCAAAGCAATCTATAGATTCAACACAATTCCCATTAAAATACCAATGACATGTTTCACAGAACTAGAACAAAAACTACAAAAATTTATATGGAACCAAAAAAGACCCCAAATAGCCTCAGCAATCTTGAGAAAGAAGAACTTTCTTTCTCAGGTTTGATATCACAATCCTGATATCAAACTATACTATAAAACTACTGTAATCAAAACATGCTGGTACTGTCATAAGACTAGGCATATAGATCAGTGGTACAGAACAGAGAACCCAGAAATAAACCTGTGTTTTTATGGTCAATTGATACTTGGCAAAGGTGGCAAGAGCATACAATGAGTAAAGGCAGTTTCTTCAATAAATGGTGTTGGGAGAACTGGATGGGTACATGCAAAAAATGAAACTAGACCACCAACTCACTATACAGAAGAATAAACTCAAAATGATAAAAGCCTTATATGTAAGTCATAAAACCATAAAAATCCTAGAAGAAAACAGGCAGCAAAATCCCAGATATCACACATAATTGCACATAGCAATATTTTTGCAGATATGTCTCCTAGACAGCGGTTTCCAAAATTTTGGCACTGGGGACTAGTTTCCTGGACCATGGCGAGGAGGGACAGGTAGGAAAAGTTCAGACGAGCTTCACTAGCTCTTCTGCTCTGGATCATTGTGGGAAGACAGGAGGCAAAGTTCAGGCATCAGGGCAACTTTGCTCGGGGCTGGTTCCTAATGGGCCATGGATCAGTACCAGTCCACAGCCCAGGGGTTGGGGACCCCTGCCCTAAGACAAGGGAGACAAGTGAGAAAATAAACAAATGGTACTACATCAAGTTAAAAAGCTTCTGCACAGCTAAAGAAGCCATCATCAAAATGAAAAGGGAACCATGTATGGGAGAACATAGTTGCCAATGATACATCTGATTTGGGTTTAATTTCCAAAATACACAAAGGACTAATTACAAATCAACACGAGGAAGACAAACATTCCAGTTAAAAAATGGGCAAAGGACTGAATAGACAGTTCTCCAAGGAGGACATGCAGAAAGCCCATAGACACATGAAAAAAAAGCTCAATATCATTAATCATCAGGGAGATGCAAATTAATACCACAATGAGATATCACCTCACATCTATCAGAATGGCTACCATCAATAAGTCAACAACAAGTATCGGGGAGGATTTGGAATGAAGGGAATCCTAGTGCACTGCTAGTGAGAATGCAAACAGGTGCAGCCACTATGGAAAAAAGTATGGAGTATCCTCAAAAAATTAGAAATGGAACTCCTTTTTGACCCAGCAATTCCACTTCTGGGAACATGGGGGAGGAATCCCCCTAAAAAATGGAAATTATCCATAAAAAATTTTGTATTTATTCTTACAAGTTTAAACTTTAGTCACCTTCAAAGTATTCTCCATATTCTCCATTTGATGCCATACACCTATCGAGACATTTCTCCCACTGCTCAAAACAGTTTTTGAACTCAACAATTTGGATGTCTTTTAGTGTTTTTGCCATTTTTTGTTTCACCTCTTCCACACGAGAAAAGTTTTTCCCTTTGAAGACTTTTTCCATCCAGGAAAATAAACAAAAAAAGTTTCTCAGGGTAAGATTAGGTGAATGGGGGGGGCATGAGGGTCATGCAGTTTTTGGTCAAAAACTACTGAACACTCAGTGCAGTGTGGGCAGATATGTTTGTAAATCACCCATCATGAAATGGGCAAACACACTGTCTTTAAAAAAAATTCACTGAAGCAGAATGTAACCTCTGAAAATACTGCCAGCTGGTACACTGACACAGATAGGTTTCCAGAACTCTCACTAAGAGGGGGACCCTGTACTACAATGGGCTGGCCCTGCAGAAGATAAAGTTTTAAGGGTTATATTTTAAGAATCCTGAAACACTACAAAAATATATGCACCTCTATATTCATAGCAACATTATTTACAATAGACAAGATCTGGAAACCACCTAAGTGCCTATCTATATATAAGTGAATGAAAAAAGCTGTGGTACATCTATGATGCATGCTCACCAGCCTGCAGTGAGTGTGGAATGCTGCAGATGGCTCGTGGAAACACGAGAAAGACATACATAGAGACAAGTTTCTGTGGGGAAGTAAGGACAAAATGGCCACTCTCTCTAGTGGGGAGCGTCCCGTTTCTCTACCCAAGTAGGTTTTTATTAAGAAAGCAGACTCAGTTTGTGGATTCATAGTCTGGCAGAAAGGATCAAAGGAAACAGGTGACTTACAAAGATGCTAACAGAACTCCTGCTGTGATTCTGGACAGAGATTGGAGTTTTAACATATGAAAAGAGTATATAGCTCAAAGGGCTAGTTTTGGTTTCCTGTCTGTGCCTTCAAATTCCAAATTAATAACATCCTCCAGCAAACAGATCTCACAGGATCTTGCATATTCTATGTCCCAGGCCTGATTACCCTGGGGGTCCACCATCTCTGGTCTGGGCTCCACCCTTTAGCTATATCTGCAGGCCTGAGGTGGGCAGGAGACAGAGGCAGCCAGGAGACTTGGATTTCTCACATTTAAGAATGAAGTCTCAGGCTTTGACAAGGCCGAGGGGGCAGGGGTTGATGTCAATCACCCCTGCATTTCCACAGCCCCATGAGTTTCTTCCCTGAGGCCTCCACCTGATCATGCCTGTCTTAGGTGATTTCCTCCATGGGAAATCTTCCCCATCATTGGCTAACTGATCAAGCTTTGGAGGTCAGGCACAGAACAGGTAGTGTTCATGCCAGGGAAATAAGTTTTGTCTCCTTAGTGGCTCCTGGTCTGGAGGTCTTTCACTCAGCCTAAGTCACAGGGGACTACAGCTTCCTGAGACCAGGCAGGGCAGTCTCCAACACATCTACGCAATGGAATCTTACACAGCAGCACAACAGGAGGAACTATTACATTTAGCAACAGTATGGATGGACCTGGAGAGCATTATGCTAAGTGAAATAAGCCTGTCAGTGAAAGACAAAAAACATATGATCTCACTGATATGTAGAATCTAGTGAACTAAATAAACTAACAAAATAGAAGCAGAAGCACAGATACATGGAACAGACTGACAGCTGTCTGAGGGGAGCCCTGTGGGACTGGATGAAGATGGTGAAGGGATTTGCCAAAGAACATATATGCATGACCCATGGGGACTGACTGAGGGAAGGGTGGGAGTGGGGCTAAGAAGAGGTGAACAAAGGGAGAAAAAGCAGGGTCAACTGTAATAGCATAAATAATAAAATAAAAAATAAATAAAAAAATTTATGTTGCATTATTAAGTTAAGTAAGGGTCACTTGAACCCAGGCACTTTGATACCACAACAGTCAATCTGATTTAACAACAACAATGACAAAAAAACAAAAAAACAAAAAAAAACTGAGACAGCTACAAAGAGATTAATGGGTAACGATGTATACAGCAGAGACATTGGACAAAGGGATGATTCACATCCTGGGCAGAATGAAGCTGGCTGGTGAGAGATTTCATGACGCTACTCAGAACAGTGTACAATTTAAAACTTGCAAGTTGTTTATTTCTGGAATTTTCCACTTAATATTTTTGGACCATGGTTTGATGGCAAGTAACTGAAACCAGGGAAGAGAAACCATGGATAAAGGGAGACTATTGTGTCCCCATAGGATATGCCAAGAGAATCACATACTGAGCTGGTGAGACCTTATCTCCCTGCCAGGGGACAGTACTGGGGCCACAGAGCACATTAAAACTCTCCACAACCAAGATTCTTGCAGTTTTCCGGGGAGGACAGAGAAATTATAAAGGAAGATGGGCAGTAGTGAGTGGAGCCAGAAGATGAGGACATTTAGCCTAGGCAAAGGTGGGGTGGAACTCAGGGGAAGCTTCCTGGGGGAGTCAGGCACATGGGTTCTAGATGTATGTTAATTTTGATCAGAAGTGGGAGATACAAGCTCTATGAGGGGGTCAAGCAGGTAGCCACCATGAGCGAAGCCATCTGAGTACAAGACAAGACGCAGTGGGGTCTGTGGCAAAACAAGAGTCATGGCCAATCTAAAAACAGCAGCATATTTGTGCATGAGGAGACCTTCTACATAAGAATATCTAATATTTTTTTAACTAAGACTATTTACTTCTATAGAATATTTTCTGATTCTGTTAAAATACTTTGTAGTCCAAAGAAAACACATCTGCTAGAAGATGAGGGGATATATGACCAATATTTGATCTCTACTCAGCTAATACACCTTTTCCAGAATTCTATATTTTTAAAAAGCAAATCTTATTGGAAGTCACTATAACACCTTATTGTGAGTTAGTACATTAGGTCACTTTCTCCTTAACCACAGTAAAGGAACTAGTGTTTTCTAAGTCTCTCTTATGGGCTAAGTACCAGGAAAAAACCTTTCAGCATCTTAGAAAAACAAAACAAAACAATGGTCTTATAATGGGATAAAGTCTCTGGAGTCTTTGAGTAAATGTAAACACTCAAAAGGAGAAAGAAGAAATAGAGTCAGAGACTCTAGAAGTCCTCTCCTTTTTTCCCGCTTTTACCTCCTTGACAGAGCTGGGGAAAGGGTGATTCTTTAGCAAGCGTCTGCCCTGACTATGATCTTGGATCAATAATAAATTAATATTCTTTTTCTTCTTCTTCTTTTTTTAAATTTAGAAACTACTGTTATCTCACAAACACAGTTTCTGGTCATGAGTCTCCAGGATCTCTATCTCCCTCTAAATGTGGATTATAGAGGAAAGGATGTAATGGGAACAGGAGGTTAGGTTAAGGGGTGAGGAAACGGAAAGGCTGGGAAGGAGGGCACTGTGGGGCATGTGGGCAGGCTTCCCCATTTAAAAGAAGCCCCGTGGAGACCCAAGGGAAGGTCAAATACAGTACTTTCCTTTCTCTTTCCCTCTTCCCTTTTTTATCTTCCTTCTTTCTCTCCCTTCTTCAGTTTAGAGGTTTTTTTGTTTTGTTTTGTTTTGTTTTGTTTTGTTTTGTTTTGTTTTGTTTTGTTTCATTTCTTAAATGAGATGGCCAACTGGATGGACCAGGATTTGGAGAGAACACAGGCAATGAAGTGTTACTATCACTGTGCAGTAAGTACTCTTGCAGGAACTTCTGACACGTGGGCAAAAATGTGTGCATTTCACCAGAACCAAGGCACCAAGCAAAACCTTGTGAAAAGTTCAGAGAGACAAAGCACATGTGGGTGCTGCCTGTCTTTGTTGACACATTCTTCAAAAATATTCTGCCAGTAGTCTTTGTTAATACTACTCAGACCACAAACTCTGACTTTTAGTTGTAATAAAAGACCTGGTTTTTTTATCCCTTCTTTAAAAAAGAAGGGTTTCCTGGGTGCAAAATGAGTATTCAAAAGATTAAAAAGGAAGGGAATCTTTACTATGAATAACTTGTAAGTAAATGCTGTCATTTTCAGGCCCATCCTATGTCCCTTGAGAGAATCAGATGAATCCATTGGAAGAGAGACGCAGTATATCCTCACGGAAAATGACTGTCTCACTAGTTATGCCATAACAACTAGGAGATTTGATTTTCTTCTCCAAATGCAATACTATCCTTGGCTTTACTAGCCACCAAGTACCTGCAGCCCCTGTCAGCAAGGAAGCCCAAAAACATAGGTATAAGAAAATATTCCTAGCTCTCAGGACCTAATACTTAGAAGCAAAAAATGGAACCATCATTAAGGGTGGATATACAGTATGGGAGGGAGAAAACATTGCTTTAGCACCAATGCCACCACAGGGCTGAGCACTGAAATGGGCATTGCAGATTGTGTACATCATCTGCTTCTTCAGAAGGAGTCACATTGTCTTTTTAACATCTCCAGCAATCAAGTGCTTTTTGGTTATGTCTTATGATTTTTTTTGCAATGAAATTTCCTCAGGAACTTACAAGCCTTCTGTGGTACCTTCTTCCAGTGATTTGTGTGTCCAGCAAACACCCAATATTCTTTTCTAGATATAGTTTTCCAGCCTGATTTACTTCTTTCCTTCTCCGCCACCATTCCTCACCATTTCTTTCTCAACTTAATGGCAGCTAATTTGAAGGTTATTAGACAAGAGCAAGAAGATATTGATTGCATTCTTTTTTTGTTTTTCTCAAGTAACCCAAGACTGGAAACAGCTAAGATACATATCTGATGAAGAACTATTATCCAAAATGTACAAACAATGCTTACAACTAAACAACAAAAAATCCCAAACAACTTGATTAAAAAATGGGAAAAATGGGCCAAAGACCTTAACAGACACCTCATCAAAGAAGATATACAGATTACACATAAGCATATAAAAAGATATTGCACATCAAAGAGATACCACTGCACACCTATCTGAATCACAACAGGAATGCTTATTTATTTTTAGTTGAAACACAAAATGATACAGCCACTTTAGAAGACAGTGTGGTGGATTCCTACCAGATTCACATGCTCTTACCATATGATCCGGCATTCACAGTCCTTGATATTAACCCAAATGAGGTAAAAGTTTACGTCAAAACTTACACAGAAATGTTTATAGTAGCTTTATTTGTAATTGTATAAACTTGGAAGCAACCACGATGTCCTTGGTGAATGGATAGTTAAACTGTGGTCCATCAGATAATAAAACGCCATGCAGTAACCCCCCCCCCCACACACACACAAAAAGACTATGAATACATGGAGGAAACTTAAATGCATTTTATTAAGTGAAAGAAGACAATCTGAAAAGACCACATACTATATGATCCCAATTATATGACATTCTGTAAAAGACAAAACTGTAGAGATTGTAAAGGAAGATCGAGTTGGTGGGGGATGTTAAATAGAGATGAGATCACACAGAGAAAAAGCACAAAGTGAGAAAATGAGAGATTTTATATTCAAGCTTTAAGAACTGCAAAATTTATATAATAGGTACAGGAGGATGGGCTGGAAAGATAAGAGCAAAACTGAGAGCATGTAGGGTCATAGATAATAATGGGAGAGAGTTTCAAGAAAGATAAGCCCTGGTTAAGTACTCCTACCTGTGGCTGCCTAAAAGCCATCCAATTGGACATATAAGCTAATTGGACCCAAAGTATTAATTCTTTACCTTCTCAAAGGCAAGGGAAATCATTAACTGACTTTATGGTCAACTACAATTATGCAAGTTTTGAGTCCCCAGGTAGGCTAATGGCTTTAATAAAGAGGCTATAATAACATAAGAAGATCGCCTCTTTATTTGCCCATAGGAAAGTCGTTCCTCTGTAAGTGTAGAAAGCATCAGATTAATCAGCTTCAGGGAGATGGCTGCACAGATATGAAGCTCTGCCAGGTATTCCTGACCTATTTTCCAGGCAGGGTCAACATTGGCTTCTTCCTGTCCTGGAAACTAATCTTCCTGTTTTGGCCTAACTGTGTTATTCTTAACCCAACCAAAAACAATTAACAATAATGTAATGAAAATCTAGGGATTCCTGACAAGTAATTCCAGAAAACTATAGTCAAAAATATGTAAATCTGAGAGAATAAAAGCATAAAAGACTCTTAAAAGATACCCAATTCAATGCAATGAACTTTCCCACTCAACCATTCAATCACTGAACTACTTACTCCAACTGAAAGTGATTTCATAGCTCAGTCCTTCACACTCTTGAGCATTTCCAATGATTACAAAATTCACCCTTTTACTTTCTCCTAATTGGTTCTAGTTCTGTTCTCTAAATCTCTGTATTCTTTTCCTAGGGCTACCATAACAAGTTACCATCAATTTTGTGGCTTAAACCAACATAAATTTAGGTTTTCACCATTCTGGAGGCTAGAAGCCCACAGGGCTACACTCTGTCTCTGAAGGCTCTATGTCAATCTGTCCTCTGTTTCTTCTAGCTTTTGGTGGCTACAGGCTTTCTGTGGCTTGTTGCTACATCACTTCAAACGCTGCTTCCATGGTCCCACTGACTTCTCCTTTTCTCTATGTATGTCTTACAAACACACTTTTCATTGGATGTAGGGCATGCTGAGATAATTCAAGATGATCTCTTCTCACGGTCCTTAACTTAAATTACATCTTTGCATATCTATTTTCCAAATAAGATCACATTCTCAGGTTCTACAGATAAGGATGTGGAGCTTATTACCTTAAAAAAGAGTAAAATGATCTGTTTAAAAACACCAAAGGCTGGGTTTTAGGTGTTTCTTCCTGGAGAAATTCTCCAAAAGGTTCTGCCAATTTATAACTGAAAATACTACTTAGCCTTCCTTAGTCTCCAGGATTTTTGTTGCACTTGTTATCCTTGTAGTATTTTTTATTGTGGTTGTAAAATAGAATAATGGTATACTTTTATAGGGTTGCGGTGAATATCAAATGACATGCTATATGAACAGCAATCTGAATTATGCCCGGTGAAAGTGCAAAGCACTCAATAAATATTAGCTTTTTTTATTATCATTATTTTATAGTACTTTGAAATTTTCAATGTATAATCAGTAACTTGCCTGATTTAATCCTCATAATCTCACAGTTGGCTAGGCATTACATCAGGAGATCCAGACTTGTCAAGAGTTGCCTAATACTTCCACAATATTAGTTTAAGCATTAACATTTTTTTGCCCTTCCTCTTCCCCATAGTGACTTAAAGCAGTTTTAAGATATGTATACTAAAAATGTAGTAAATTAGAAAAATCAGAAACAAGTAAAAGTTGAGTGTTCATATCAACGAAATGGTAAATTCAGTTCCACCAATTGTGTGTCATATTTGGCTCTTACAAAATGTTAACTGTGTTTTCTGGATGCTGGGATATTAGGTTAATTTTCTCTCCTTCCCTCATTTTTGTTTTTCTGTATCCACTTTAAATTAAGAGCAGGGACACCGTAGTCATAGAGAATGACAGTGGTACTCCCAGAAGGTGTTTGTGAAGTAAATATCACTTCTACTTTGCCATCTGCGACTGTGTACTCTTTGATAAAGCATTGGAGATAAAGAGCGTCATCCCATCTGGCAAAGGAAACTGTTGCAAAGCTCTTTGCTATGTATCCTGATCATGGTGATTTTCTTTGAATCCCAAAGTATATCCTGTCTGACTACTTCACTACTATGACCTTTGTCAAGAGTGGTTGTATAATCACTTTAACACCTGAGTTTTGATAAAAGATTGAGAACAAAGCATTTGGCTTTATGTTTTTATTGATAAAGGTCATGAGTAATCAAATTCAAGGTTGTTGACTGAGGAACATTTTTGTTTGGAAACCAGGTGAAAAGGTGGCAATGATACTAAATATAAATAGATTGTGAAAATAGAGATTACGGTGTTCTTCCTTAGATGAAAGGCCACCCTCAGGCAATCAGTCAGTAAGAAAGTTGGAACCTTGTTCTTTTTTAAAACTCGGGATTATGAAGTTTTTCAAACATATACAAAACTGGAAAGAAGAGTATAATGAACCTCAGTTTCAATAGTGATCAATATATAAACGATCTTCTTCCCTATCATCCATATCCAAGACATCATATCATTACATTGTAATTATGTACAAAGTATAAATTGAATGGTAATAGATTCATTTCTGAACGTTATTTTCCATTTATGACATTATTTATGAATGTTCACAAGTTTGTTTTTTTAAAATATACACAGGTAAGTTTATTTTGTCTATCATTAAGTGTTAAATTTTTCCAGAAAAAGGATTTGATTAGTGTCTTCCTGTGCAACTATCTCTCAGGACCCAGTACAGTGAAGTGGCTAAAACAGTCCTTTCTAAAAGCTACTGACTGCTGTTCTGACAGCCATTAACACTATAGGCAGAAACACATGTAGAAAACAGTAAAGAGAAATTAAATGTTACTAACCACTGTATGGTCAGAAAATTACATACTTAATTGGTAAAAAATCCAATTATCACAAACTTCATTTAATAGCATCACCACCTTTATTCCATCTCTCTGTCCAATAAGCCGAGCCAAACATGAGTGTCAGGCTTGTGAAGTTACTTGTTTTCTTTCTTTTTAGCTTTCTGCCACTATTGAAATATTTTCTCTAAGATGTTTTGCTTTTGATGAGAGTGAATAGAAATTCATTCAAGTCTGGCTTCATACGTGTCAGCTTCATGAGTAGTTCTTGGTGTTTTTGTTCTTGTTGTTGTTAACCTGATGTATCTGGGAAATTTTCCCTCCTTACTCAAGAATGTGTTTCTCTCTCACACACTCACATCAAGATACCAGCAAAAAATATCTTTGCTGAAAACAATAAAAATTATCCTAGCCAAAGAAAAGAATTTAAGCATAAGATCAGAACTATCCATATTGTCTATCAAACCAGATGTTTGCCTGTTCACTGCCAAAGAAGCTGGAGGTATGTAAAAAACCAGTGATGGAAATTGCTTCGAATGTCATACAGAGGAAAGCCATCCAGGAAAAGTTTTGGTTCCAGTAAGTGCTGAGGTCTTGAAACTATAATTAAACATAGAAAATGTCTTTTCTCTCCTGAGTCAGTACCCCTAACCAGTTTTGTCAGGCCACAAAAGGGTCTTTGTGGCTACTTTGGGAATTTCTGCTCTCTGGTCCTCTTGTCTTTCATAGTAAAGGAGAGAGGCTGGTGTGATTTCAGTGAGTCACTTGACATTTCTAGGCCTCAGTTTCCTCATCTCTGAAATCCCTCCTAACTCTGACTTTTTATGATTCTTACACAGTCTCTTCCATGGAAACTCACGTGATGCCACGCTGTTGAAGTTCCAGCTTGCCCAGGGGCATTAATGCCAGTCAACTCTGGAGACCTGGGTCTCCAACTGTAGCTAACATTTGTTTATTCAAGATAGTGGCTTCTAATGACACTTTGGGGATAAAACCCAGTCAAATCAAATGCAAATTAATAGGCCTGAAGTTCCCACAAGGAATGCGGCCTCTGTTTCCTCTGTAAGTGAAAGTTAGCTGTAGACAAAGTAGAGAGAAGCATTTCCTTTACCCATGGAGTTCTAACCATGTCCGGGCAGCTGCAGAGCGAACTTGGACTTGTAGAAATTCACTGGGACAAATGAAAAAGGAGAATAAAATCCTAGGATATTCTTAGGCTGTTTTCACTAACACTGGTCTAGTCCAGTCCTGTCCATGCAACAGAATCAATGTGCTTTCATCAGGCTGCTCACCGTCACTAAAATTTTAGTGTTTCCTGATATCTCTTATTTAAGAGCCATTGGGCCTATTAATTAAAACATGACTTAAGAGCAAGTAAAGCCATCACCAGCTATATTTTTACATGAGATGTTTAGAATATTGTCTTGGATTTTTAAGAAGGGAAATCAACATGTGTATATGCTAAGAAAATTACTACATGCAGACTAAACACAAGATACACAATCATGAAATATTCGAAGTGCACCATCTGGGCAGCTGGGCTTCAGTGCCTTTTTCCTGTTGGACTAGAAAGTACAAGCTACTTCCAGAAAAACATCTCCTTTTCTGAGTTCCAACTCTTGGAGTTGAATTTTCCATGATCCAAACTGATATAATTTTAGTTACATGTATCAAAGTATCTGTTGAGTTCCCTGGAACTTTTCAAGTTCTGGCAAGAATTTTCTATCATGACATATTATCAGATTTGGTAAAACAAGATAGCTCTAAGGAGAGAATTGTAAGAAATATCAATTTTGGCATCCCCTTAAATGTTTTGAAGGGCTCTCTGCCATCTCTGATGGCAGGTTGTGGCTGTTAATACTCCAGAGCAAGATGGTAAAACTGTATTCAGAAAACTAAATGCTCAATAGCAAGACAGTTAACTTTTGTGTTTTACTCTTTTGCCTTATCCTCAGCAGAAGGAAAGGCCAAACCATTCTGGATGGTGTGCTAGGGTATCTGTTTCTGTTGAAGCAGATCCCAGCGATGTTTTTCTCTCTGCTAAGCCACAGGGCAGCTCCCACTGCCAACACTGCTACCTCCACTTCAACCCACATCCATTCTGGACCAGGGTGGGGCTGACTTTGGGGGTGAGAAGGAATTGGAAAGCAACTAAGAATTTGAGTTCTATGCAATTTCAGTGCGGGATTTGGTTATATAAACTTGCACTTGAGCTTTACAGCCACTCAGTAAAACAGACTTAATGCACATGAAATTTATAATTGAGGAAATGCAAATTCAGAGAGATTAAGTGACTGATCACACATTACTGAATGTCAGTAATGGAACGTAAGACCCCTTTTTGGGTTTAATTTATTGTACTTTTCTAGACCTCAGGACCAACAATTTGTGAAAATCCTTTTCCTCCTCTGCAATACAATTTCACTCTCCCATGGGCAGGGAAGAGGTTCCAAAGCAAAGGTGTTTGAACTACTCCTCCCTCCTATAATGTATTAGCATAAAATTAATTTGTTCAAGAAATATGTATCGACTGCTTGTACTACGTGTTCGGGAAAAGCATGCAAGCAAGCAAGCAAACAGATTAAAAAAACGCCTCTGCCCTGATGAAGCTTACAATCTAACAGAAGGAGACAGATAAAATAAACGTGTAAAGTACGTTTCATGGTATAATGGTGATGAGTGCAGTGGAGGAAAACGAAGCAGAAGAAAGTGTTTGCTGGGGATGAGGCTTATGTGCTAAGAATAACAACAACAAAAGCACCCGCTCTGCCTCCCTTTGGTGTTCAGCCCCAGGTGCACAAAGCCACAATACCAGACCTGGGAGGAGTTCAGTCTGCCACTGTGGAGAAATTTTACCTCGCTGACCTTATGAAGGCATGTAAGGTTCTCAAGTATAGGCATTCTGATTGGGGTTTGTGTATTAAAGTAACAAGATTTACTTTGTTTGGTATGTAGGACAGACCAAGCTCAAGATGTAAAGATTGAGAAATTCCATAGTCAACTGATGAAACTAATGGTAGCCAAGGAATCCTGCAGTGTTGCCATGGAAACAGAATGAATAGTTTGAAATGAAGACTTTGCCAAGTCCTCAGTAGATATCTTTTGAATTTGTGAAAATGTTGGCACAAAAAATACTTTATGTAACTAAGTGGTTTGGTCAGAAGCTGAAAAATCATTTTTTGTACTTTGTTTTTTAATTTTTACTTTAGAGAGCTAGGAATGTAAATGCTATCAGTTAGAAAGCCTTTATTTATTTTTGTAAACTGAACAAAAAATGTGGCTATCTTGGAAACTCTGCAGGTTATTCAGTGTTGGGAAAAATACATAATTACTGTATTTGCTGTGTACCTTGTGCACGTGTACATGTTTTCGGCTCAGATTTTCAGGAACAAAATCTTTTGTTTTAATTTTTTAATTTAATTTTCATTTATTTATATTTAGATACTTATTTTTGTATTATAAAGGAATTTTAGCATTTATTTTTCAACATATTATGGTACAAGAAATTTTATGTAACAAATAATTACAAAGCGCAAGAACAGATACAAGGTATTTCAGGTACCACCCATGTATAATGCACATCCTTATTTTTTCCTCCAAAATTTGGAC
The DNA here is from genome assembly GCA_004024845.1 of Tonatia bakeri. NCBI lineage: Eukaryota > Metazoa > Chordata > Mammalia > Chiroptera > Phyllostomidae > Tonatia > Tonatia bakeri. The sequence goes on from PVIA01014183.1 coordinate 20,886, forward strand.
AAGAAAGTGCAAATTATATATGGTAAAATATGGTATTTCTTCTGGTAAGTTCATATCAATAATTTGAAAATGAGATATCAAGAAAAGCCTATTCTTTATTCGCCTTTGAAAGAAGTTAAATGTAACTATTTTTCTGTATTGACAGATTTCTTTTGGGGCATAAACTTTGTGCAGTTGATGCACAATACAAATACAAAATATGGTAACTGGAGTGAGCTGTGCACAGTACTATACCTGATTATATGCAGTGGTGTCATCTCAATTGGATCTAAAAGTAATTATGAAAGCAAGTATGCTTTATCTTGAACTTTGCAAATTTAAACTATATTTTTGAATATAAGGAATTCATAGCATTATTAACTTGTTGAGCAGACTTTGAATCTAGTTTTTAGTGCTCTAAGTGCGTGAACAGAATGATCCCTGATGAACTGAAGTCGCCTATTACGGATATTTGTCATATGTTTCCCATGCATAGTTTCTCAGAAGCTCTAAGGGTTACGTGAACTGTTAAATCTTTGCATACATCTTTGATACTTTTGCCCATTCCCTTTTTAGACTTAACCAAATTATTAAGCATGACTGTAACAGCTGTTTTGTTTTCCATTAAACCAGAAGTATGATATTATTTAATATTTATCTTATATTTATAACCTGAATTTTACCACCTAAATGTAATGTCCTCTTGTGGATTCCTACATTAAAATATTTTTTTGTTGTTGTTGTTAGGAAAACAACAACAACAAACACACTTCAGGCAGGGAAAAGAGCCAGTGCCAAGGCCATGTGGTGTAAGCATGTCTGGGTGTTGGTGAAATAGCAAGGTGACTAGTGTGGCTGGCAGAGCAAGATCAGGGTAAGAACAGTAAGGGATGATTTCGGAGCCCCATCATATAGACAGAGTCACTGTAAAGACTTTGGCTTCTACTCTACATAAGATGAGAAGTACTTGGAAATTTTATGCAGAAGAATGACATGATTTTTCTTGATGTATATTTTAAAACAGTTTTAAAAATAGATTAAAAGAAGTAGAAAGCAGAAGAAGAGAGACTAATTAGAAAGCTACAGCAATAATTTGCCCTGGCTGGTGTGGTTCAGTGGGTTGGGTGTTGTCTCACAAAACAAAAGGTCACTGGTTCCACTCCCAGACAGGGCCCATATCTGGGTTGCTGCTGAGGTCCCTGGCTGAGGCATGTGAGAGTAAACCAATCGATGTTTCTCTCCCTCTCTTCCTCCTTTCCCTTCTCTCTAAAAATAAATAAATAAAATCTCAAAAAAAAAAGAAGGAAGAAGAAGAAGAAAGAAGAAGAAGGAGAAGGAGGAAGAGGAGGAGGAAGAAGGAAGAAGGAAGAAGGAGAAGAAAGCAAGGAAGCTGTGGCAACAATCTAGGAGAAAAATAATGACGGTTTAGGCCAGGTGGGAAGATTAGGAGTAGCAGTAGGATTCCTAGTATATTAATAGCGCAAACGGGATGTACTGACAAATAGGATGTGGGATGAATCACAGGATGAATAAAGGGGACAGAGAGGGCACTGGGCAGGAAGCCTGGGAGTCTCAGCTGGAGTTTCAGCCCCATCTCACATTCACAGTGTTACCTGAGGAAAGTCTCTGAAAAACCTCATTTTTCATACCTACGAAAATGGGCTTAAATACCTTCCGAATCTCACAAGGCTCTAATGAATGTAATGTCTGCACAAAAGTTACTTGCTTACAATTGACTAATAGCTCTGTGTTTCCTCATGCACGTTCATTGGTCTCAGCAACTGCAGTGGTGAGGTTGAAGTCAAATCTGGAATGTTTTGGAAAAAACATTACAGTTTTCAGGAATTAGTTGAGGAGGCTTTATTTTAAAAAACCTCTTTCTTGATGATCTAAGAATGACATTACAGGAAAGTTTTTCCAAGAAAAGTACTTTAACTAAAGCCTTATGGATTTTGTTTTCTTTAAACCTGAGTTTACATGTTACCTAGTTGGTAATTCATAAATTTGTACCCCTCCTTCTTCTAAACCTTCACTTTTAGTTTTAGTTTTATTTAAGCACAAAGGGATTTCCCCCTGCTTTTCCTGCCTCACAGTAAGTTTACCATCACCCTGGAATTTTTCTAATTTTTACTAAGAAAAAAATTATGTGATTGAGTTACTCTAAGTGACTTAAATGTTTACAATTTTCTCAATGTGGTTTAAATATGGAAAGCTCAAGCTGCTTCTTTCTAATTCACAAATTCAGAAGAAGCACTTCAAGATGAGTATGGAGGGTGGGCCTGCCCCAGGGGTGTGGCAGCAGGAGTCAGGGCACCACTGGTGCGACACAGTGCAACACAGGCAGCGGATCTGCCCTCCCTTCCTCCTCTTCTCTCCGTTCTCCGTGACCCTCCCTAGTCTTGTCCATCAAAACCTACCTGTTCCAAATCCAGAGCTCTCAATATCTTGCAAGGTAAATGATAATCTATTTAATAAGCCAATTTAAATACAGTTGTTAGTGGTTAAAAAGGGATTAGTCCTATGGCTCTCAGCACTTTAAGGGGAACTCCTAGAAAGGTAATTACTAGACTGCTTAGGCACTATGAGTACAATAACTGTTTAGTAAGTGCTTCCTTTGAAAAAGACTCATGAAGTCTTTCTCATAAAGTGGTCTCTGTCTTTGTCTATACCGTAAGTGGGCTGTCTTCAGTAGTTTTTTTTTTTTTTCTGATAAATGATTAGGTCTTTATTAAGGAGAAGCAGAAACAGGGAGAGAGGGGGACTTGCCCAGTCTGAAGTGACCTGGGTAAGGATCTCAGGGGTACAGTGGGGAGCTAAAGAAAGGAGTGCCTGGCTGAGGAGGGACCCCAATGGTGGGGGACTCAGGGTCCTAAGAACACTGTGCGGGGACCATTGTCTTCACAGTGCTCCCCTTCATGAGTGATGTAGCAGCTGTAGCTGAGGCTTGATTTCCACTTGTCAGACATCAGGCTCAGGTAGCTGCTGCCCATATAGTTGTTTTTGTTCTGTTTTGAGGTTTGGTGGTGTCCACAGGCTGGGTGATGAGACTGTCATTTGCCTTCCTGGCCACCATCACACTGCCAGGGTAGAAGTCACTGATGAGACACAAGAATGTGGCCTTGTCGTTGAGCTCCTTGGGGGAGGGCAGAAACTGAGTAACTAAGGGTGCAAACTTGGTCTGACCTAGGATGAGGAGCTGGGTCCTGCCCCAGAGGACATACCACAGTGACAGAGGCCCAGACTAAAACCCATCAAGACAGCACCTGTAACCTGTCCCCAAGAGGCCAATAGGAACCTATAATCCCTCAGGCTCTAAAGTCTGCTCCTGCCAGGTCTCAGGGGCCCAGCACCCTGCTCTGAAAAGTTGTCATCAGGGGCAGCAGGCCATGGGTGGCCACGGCCAGGCTGAGCAGCATCAGGAGCCAGTGCTGCTTGGGGTCAGGACTCTGTCCTCGGGAGTCCTCATGGCCCACCTGACTGTCATGCTCCTCATTTTCCTTCAGGGTCAAAGGTAGCTCCAGCTTGACCTTCAGTGTGAACTCCCTGGAGGGTGTAGGTGCTGTTGGCAGGTGCTCCTGGTCCTCACTGGCAGTGGCCATCCAAGCACGCCCTGGCCTGAATAGCCCCACCCTCTTCCTGGGCCTTCTTGGGTACCTGCCCTCAGTGCCCAGTCCTCTCCAAGGTTGGACACCTTCTTTAGGGTGGCATCTGACAACTCCCTTCCTGTGGTTGGGATCCACATTCAACCATCTCCCATCATAACCCCTGTTGGCTTCACCCCTGGGGTGCTGGGTGGGGTGCACACTTGCTCCTGCCCTTTTAGCCCAGCTCCCCAAGGCCACCTCTAGTCTATGGAGCACCTTCCTAAGGCCTAGAGGGTCCACAAAGGGCAACCAAATGCCCAGTGGATGAGGAACTGATTTCCTTGGGGTCAGCCTTGAGTTTCTCTTCTGACCAGGTTTCACTCTCATTCTGTCACATGAGTGCTGTGGGGTTTTCTGGGAGCTACATGATCTGTCACGTTGACATCACTCTGATGGCTCATAGAATGTGGGCTTGTACATTTTCATTTTTAAAATTTGTCAGTTTTAATTTCAGATATGGTAAATATCAACAGACACAATACACTTCACAAAAATTCTCTGGAGTCTTTAATAATGTCTTTAATTGTGTCAAGTGGTCTTGAGACCTAAATATTTGACAATTGCTGCTTTAAGTTATCCTACCTGATGTGGTAGCTGAGATACCAGAATATTGCAAAACCAGAGGCAGGGTGGTAATTCTTACTGAATACAAAACCATCTGAGGTAACCAGGGACATCAGGGACATCTGATTTGTGACACTGTGAGTGATCAGAAATGTCAAGGGTGTCTTTAGAGGGTGAGAGAGAGTGGAGGGGAGGGTTTTACACATGGAGGGAAACTACAAAGACTGTCATTAATATCCATGTTTCCCAAATGTCCCAAGAGAATATAGAGAAACAAATATTTAGAGTTGAAACTTTTAATTCAATATCTTATACAAATGTAAGAAATAATACATAATTAAATAACACTTGAAAAAAGTTACTAAATATATAAATACCCAATTCAACAGTGAAAACAACTTAAGTTTTCATTTCTAGGTCACTGAATAGAGACAAGAAAGCAAAAAGATACTGAAAAAATCACTAATTTGGTCTTAGGATTGTTAAAGAGTTCAAAAATTGTTCCTTTAGTTAAAACAATATAGTTAGGACAAAGGGAATTGCACGCCCATACATGCTTCCTCTACTACTGGGAAGAGTGAACTCGTGGGAGAGAAGAAAGGAGAAGCAAAGCATTTGAACTGGCCAATTGCTACTTAGGAAATGTCCTCAGTGCTTGTTTTTATAATATATTTTCATTATACTAGCCTGAATGCAGAATGACTAAAATAGGGCCGGGTCATATTATGAGACAAATGGACAAATGCATGCTTTTTTTTTTTAAACAAGTGTGAGCTGCTATCTAAGACTAACAATATTTATTCTGCTATAAAAATAGGTAAGTAAAATTGAAGTCACCAATGTTATTTCACAATAAATTCAATCCCATTTTCATGGTGGTAAATGTCACAGCGCTACATGAAGAACAGCAGTGAAACCAAGGGTTCTAGAGAGAGCAGCTAGTAGCGAAGCAGGGAGCAGGCAGCGGACTAGATAGCAAGTGACAAGGAAACAGACTCACGAACCCAAGAACAGGGAAGAAGAGATGGAACCGCCACAGAAAAGCAAAAGGTAATCGCAGAAAAAAGTTCTTTGGTCCTTAACCTTCCCAATTTTTTTCTCTCTCTTTTTCATATCTTTTCCCTTTTTCCAGGATTTCTTCATTCTTTAGAGCAGAATGGTTAATGATCTGGCCCAACTCCTTAATTTTCTGGATGCCATCATGGAAATTCTCTGAATAATATGATTAACAGGGTTGTTGCCAGTCTGAGTCAAAGTCAGCCTCAAGCTGTGGCCGCTGATTCTGAGTCCGGCATCCATTCAGTAGCACGACACTGCACTGCTTTACAAAATCAGTTCCTACAACAGACCTGAGAGGTCGAATGACTTCCTCTGGGAACACACACAGGTACTGGGAGCTTAGATGGCACTAGAAAGTCTTGAAATTCTTAGGCCTTTTATTTCCACCTCTTTTGCTCTCATAGGTCCCTGGAGATGACCCTTTTTCTCCTGCTTTCTTCCTGCATCAGATTCAAGTAGACCAGCAACTAATGTTCAGGGTTCTGTGACTCTTCTAAGGCTCTGAATAAAAGAAAGACCAAGATTTTAACTTTGCACGTTTATAACTTCTGTCCTAATAGATTTTAAGAAGATAAATCACAGAAAGGTCAATAAATGTAGAATTATCCTCATGCAAATTTCTTCAGCAAAGATACAGAATTAGACATGCTTGATGAAATGTGATGTGAAGGGATGTGACTCTCTTTAAAAAAAGACAGGTAATTCTAGGAAATAAAGGTTTGCAAAATCACTTAAGACTACAAGTAAAAGAACATGTTCAAGAATTCCAAATGATCTATGTGTATTTTATAAGATCTTGAGCTTTATTTCCCATAGATACTGACTTGTTGGGCATAAGCTTAGGAATGGTCACAGAGAAGACAAACGGAGATCTTTTCCAGGGCCATTGGCTTGCTGGCACTGAGAGTGGGAGGATGTGGGCCTCCCTACAGCATGTAGACAGAAACAAAAGACCTGGAATTTTGTCTTGGTGCCATTCTCACTCTGTAATCTTAGTATTTCTTACCAAACCCTGAAGAGTTCTGCATGTTTGAACATTGCCAGTATTGCCAGTGTGAGCTGTCTGTGGTAAAAGACACACAACAGCTCAGGCAAGAATGAATGCCCAGGGTCAAAGGTCTGTTAACTAGTAATTTCATGACCAGATTATATCATGAAATTTTTATATAGGTGGCATTTGCACCCATTCAAGGGTAAAATTTTGTAGAAAAATAGGCCTTGGAATGCAAGATTCATTGCAGCAATTCTGACCTAGGATTTCAGTAAAGGTTGCTTAACACTTTTCTCACGTAAAGCATTACATCTCTTCTTCCTGGAACTATGAGGAAACTGGGGTAAGGATGAGAATTACCACTCACCCAACTTTCATCTGGAAAGCATAAATATAATTATTTAGCAAAGCAAAGATTCTTATATTATTTTTGGAAACACATTTTTTATATTGTCCTTCCAACTAATCACCAGTTTCTTTATTACAAATTGTTTATTGATCATCTCTGTTATTTGGCAGAGTACTAAGTTTATAATGGGAGAGAGTAACATGACCCTGACCAGGATGTAGTCTTACTCACACTGCCATTGTTATCATTGCAAAGAGCCCACTACTAAGTTAGATTATTGTGAAGTGAAGTGAAAGAAATCAAAGTAATAATACAGATTGTGTGGGTAAAAAACCAAAACACTTCTACATGACATAGATATATTCTTGAAGAAAAAGTGAAGTTTGGAACATGTATTTCATGTGATTTAGATATAATCTAAATTTTCTATTGTTTTCTAGTTCAGCTTTATGTCAATGAAGCAAAAGAAAACTGCTATTCAAAATAAAAATTTTTTAAAATTAAATGATAGTCTGTGCTGATCTGCCCTGAAGTGAAGTTCTGTTTCTGAGAAGCACGTAATCATTTTTGGGTTGACTAATGAGCAATAAAAGATTATTCTCAAACCCAGATTAACTTGATTGTAGGTGTGGAAAGGACAGATTTGTGACATCAATTTGGTTTTAATGGGCACAGACAATGGGGTGGGGGTTGACTGTGGGGGGTGGAGCAGGGGACAGCAATGGGGAAAAAGGTGGGACAACTGTAACTGAACAACAATAATAAAAATAGAAATAACTGTTATAGGATGATGAAAAATTTCCCCAGGAAATTTTAA
>PVIA01014184.1:0-28284 GCA_004024845.1 Tonatia bakeri
TTAAAAAGTCCTGAAAGTATACTCTGCAAACCTGTGTGTACCGGATGACAATGCTACCAGTACATGGGTGATGAATAATTTAGAAGTGATCCTTCACTGACCCCACTGGCTGAGGCAGTACCACATATAGAATTCAGGACTATTATTGCCCTTAAAGACTTTTAGGTCTTGGAATTCTCAAAATACACCGATCACTGATATTTCTGGTTATTTTTAAAAGTACAGATACCTGCCCTGGATGGTGTGGCTCAATGGATTGAGTACTGGCCTGTGAACTGAAAGGTCCCCAGCTTGATTCCCAGTCAGGGCACAGGCCTGGGTTGTGGGTCAGGTCCCCAGCTGGGGGTGTGTGAGAGGCAGCCAATCCATGTATCTCTCACACATTGGTGTTTCTATGTCTCTTTTTCTCTCTCCTTTCCTCTCGCTCTAAAAGTAAATAAATAAAGTCTTTAAGCAAAAAAAAGAGGCTGAAACATATATTTAAAAAGTACATATACCTGATTACTCATTCCAGACTCAATAAATTAGAATATGGGATAGTATCTCATTATGTGTATTTTTATCAAGCTTAGTCCCATGATTTTGATGTTTATCCAGATTGGATACCGTAGTTGAACTAGAGGCACACACTGCACCAAGAGCAAAAAAAATTCCCCGCCTCTGCCATATTCTCCAGAGGAGTGCCTGTTATGAGTATTAAAAAGAATAAAGATTCATATCAAGATGTAACACTAAATAAAATGAAGATCAATTAGGAACACGGACTTAGGAAAAACAATTGTGTTTGACAGCACAAAATTTTTATTCAGAACCAGGGACAGTGCCTGTTTACACCCCTAGAGTGTGAGTTTATTCCTGTGTCACATAATTGTTTCTTGCTCCCGTGTGACAGAGGGAGGTTCTTGTGATGGGTGCATTCTCACCTTTGTCTGTGAGTGATGCCAGGGTTTTGCTTCAAGAGAGGTAGCTCAGGGCCCAACCTCAGAGCCTCCCAGTCGGGGACTACAGGGATTATCTGCTAACAAATGGTTTAATGTGGCTCCACCTTCTCTGTAAGTATTTAATGAGCGCCTTCTTCCTGGGAGGGCTCCTTCTACCTCCATCAATGGGAACTGTTCAGAGAAAATTTGATATTCAAATATTTTGAGAGTAGGAAGGGGAACAGAACTGACATTTCCCAAGCAGGTAAAGTGAGCCAGGTATTTTATGCTATCTTATTTATTCTTCACCATAGGAAACATGGTATTTGTTTGTTTGTTTGTTTGTTTGCTTGTTTTACAGATAAGGGAACAGACTCTTAGAGAAACAAAGGAATTTCTCAAGGGCGTGAACATAATGAGCTCATAGGTTTAGAGAAAGTGTACCAGCTTTTCAAAACTTCTTTCCCTTTATTATAAAACAATATTTACAAAAGAACATATATGAAAAAAATTTAATTTATCATACTTGAGTATAAGAATTCTTTTTATTAATTATAGTTAATCATAAAATAAATATGATATTGACCTCAAATTTATAATTCCCTCCATATCTAGTGCCATCAGAAGGTTTGCAATACACACCTGAATCCCTGTGGCAGGAACTATCCTCAGAGCATGAAGGTCTGGAGGAATTAATAAACGAGCAAGTGCATCCTTTCTCCCTGGGGATTCTGATCCTTTCTAGAAGCTGGGCTGTGGACCTGAACTTGCCAGGGAAGCCAGGAGTCATCTGTGATGCTCTGCTGGTAACACAGAACAGCGCCCCCATTCTCTATACCATTGTCAGCGAGCAGGGTGCAGGCGGGCAGCGGTACTGCACCCGCACGGCCTCTGCTTTGAAGCAGAAGCTGGTGAACACGGGCGGCTACACCGGGAAGCTGTGTGTCACACCCAGAGTCCTCCAGCTGAGTCCTGAGAGCGATGCGGAGCCCTCTGAAGGGTCAGGCTCTCTGATTGAGTATCCTGAGTCCTATAACCTTGCAGACACCCAGCAGATGGAAACCTTGCTGCGGTCCCTGGTGATTGTCTTACTGGGCTTCAAGTCTTTCCTGAGTGACCAGGTCGGCTGTGAGATTTTAAATCTGCTCACAGTCAAACAGTATGAGATCATCTCAAAAAACCTTCGCAAGACCAGAAAATCGTTTATCCACGGCTTACCCGGCACGGGGAAGACCATCATAGCCATGAAGATTATGGAGAAGATCAGAAATGTGTTTGGTTGTGAGGAAAACGAAATTCTCTATGTTTGTGAGAACCAGCCTTTGAGGGACTTTATCCGGTAAGCAGTTGGATCTTGTTGTCAGCAAATGAGGTTTATTCTGAATTCATTCCTTACCTCCCTCGACTCAAATTATTTTGCTCCTTGAGAGTAGGATGGTAAAATGATGCATTACCACAGTCCTGTGTACACTGGAGTATGATAGGGTAACTTTCCTCCTTCATATATTTAGAGAACACCTGAGTGTATCATTTAAATTTTTTAACTGTTCATATATATTATTATTTTCTTTTAATTTTTACAGTAATAAAAATATCTGCCGCGCAGTTACCCGGAAAACCTTCATGAATACTGACTTCAAAAAGATTAGACACATCATCATCGATGAAGCTCAGAACTTCCGCACTGAAGATGGGGACTGGTATAAGAAGGCAGAAACCATCACTCAGGCAGGAAAGGGTCATCCAGGAATTCTCTGGGTCTTTCTAGACTACTTTCAGACCAATCATATGGTGGACAGTGGCCTCCCCTGTCTCCAACACCAGGATACAAAAGAAGAGCTCACTAGAATGGTCCGCAATGCAGATCAAATAGTCATCTACCTACAGGAAAGAATGCACAAGGTCAGAGAAAACCCACCACCTAACATCCCTCCTGAGTCCCTGCAGATACTCCATGAAGCTGAATGGGCTCAGGGTGTGCCAGGCGACTGTAAGATTACAACATACTTGACCTTGGATCAAGTGGTGGCTGATATAACAAAGAAATGCCAGTTTTTCTTGAAGCATGGTTATTCCTGCAAAGATATTGCTGTGCTTTGCAGCACAGCAAGTGATATAGAAAAATATAAATCTAAGCTTCAAACAGCAATGAGTAAGAGAGAAAGTCCTCAGTCCAGTGAGGGATCTCATCTGTTTGAACACTTCGAAAATGCATCAGATGTCACGGGCAATCACATCGTGTTGGACAGTGTCCGTCGATTTTCAGGCCTGGAGAGAAACATTGTGTTTGGGATCGATCCACGGGCAGCTGAGCCAGCTGTTTTCAACAATCTTCTGCTCTGTCTGGCTTCCAGGGCCAGGAAACACCTGTATATTCTGATGCTAAACTAAGAAGAGTTGATGGAGACAAAATATTCCCTCTGTCATAGTTTCAGAAAAGGAATGATATAGTGTGACAGGCAACCCCCATGTTAGGCTACTTTGTACTTTGTAACTTCCGTGTTAGGACCCTGTGCTTCTGTGCTAGGACCCCGCGCTTTCCTCCTTTGTCTCCCATATAAAGTAGTTAGACCTAACTTCTGCATTTAGCTATGTAACTTTGCTTTGCCACGTAGGCAGGGGGTCCGAGGGTATTTAAACCCCAGAAAGTTAGAGATTGGGGCTCAGGATTTGGGTTTTCCCCCTGAGCCCGTGCGTGATAAAGAATCATGCTCCACCATCTCTCCTGTGTGTGAGTTATTTTCTGCAACAATAGGAGACCATTCTGTGTGGCATGGGCCCAGCTCCCAGTGGAAAGTAAAGTCTGATGCACAGGACCCACACCCAGGGATAGGTTCTCCCATGGGGAATCAGGCGTGCAATGTACCTAGGCCGCTTTGAGACTTGCTTTTGCTAAAAGTCCCTCACCCTGAATTGCAGCAAACATTTGCTGCAAAGTAACTTCCTCAAATCCATGCTAAACCTTCCAAGGATGAGTGTAACCAGTTCAACCACTTTTGCCTTTTCATTTGCAAATATCCCTCTGCTGTGATGTGATTACCAGCATCCTCTCCTTTGTTTTCTGTAAATGGTAACCACCTAAAGGGAACCTGTGCATAGTAAATGAGGACCATCATGTAATGTGCCCAGAAAGACAATAAAAGCTCATTGAAGGAAGGACCAAGGCTTTTGGCTCCTCTTGAGAGTGAAGCCCCCCACCCTTTTTCTCCACAGGATTCAGTAGTCCATGTGAATTTCTTTTGTTTCAGCTAGGACACTGTGAACCCCATGAGGTCCATGACAAAATGACTTGTCTGCATCATAGAAGCATTATTTCTAACAATTGACCCTTGTAAGAAAATTGGCTTCAGACTTCCAGCCAAGATGGGGACGTAGGTAGACACATTGTGCCTCCCCACACAACCAAAACAAGGACAACAATTTAAAAACAAAAAACAACCAGTACTGACAGATAATCGAACTGTATGGAAGTCCGACAACCAAGGAGTTAAAGAAGAAACATTCATCCAGACCGGTAGGAGGGGCGGAGACGGGCAGATGGGCGGAGAGACTCTCAGCTATGTGGCTGCGGGCAGACCCAGTGAGGCAGCAGATAGTGGAGGGGTGCCGTGCACAAGGGTGCTGGCAGACCGGGTGGTCCTGTCATAGGTGGCGCGGGTAACCAGGTTCTTAGTGATCGGGACAAAGAATTGAGCCGAACACACGGAGTTTATCGTATAAAGAAGGAGGGAAGATTTATTAAGCGATAGTACACTCCACAGAACATGGGAGCGGGCCAACTCTGAGCAGAGATTGACCACGTGGGCTGGGCAGATTTTCTTCTTATAGGGCGGAAGCTTCCCGGCTAGTCTTTGGCGGGCTTCTATTGCGCAGGTACAAAGAGTTACATTTCAAAGCTACTGCGCATGTGTGGTTTCCCAAGATTATCTTGATTGGCTATTGGAGAAGGGAGTCCCACAATGTTATTTTATTATAATGCTATTATAATGAATCAGGGGTAGTGTGCCAGCGCATTCCATGATTCAAAGTTATCCCAGAAAACAGGAACAACTGGTCCTAGGGGATCTTTGTCATATATGGATGTTTTCTTCATCCAAGCCCTGCGGGGCTCCTGGAGTTCCCTTCCTGACTGTCTCCTGCCTCAGTCCCACATTTGCGAGCAGATAAACCAGGCAAAACTGGGGAGGGAGACAGACTGCTCAACCCAGGGCCCCAGCACCGGGAAATAAAGCCTCAAAACACCAATTTAAAACACCTGTGGGGGTTGAGGTGCTGGGAGAGACTCCCAGCCTCACAGAAGAGTTCGTTGGAGAGACCCACAGGGTCCTAGAACGTGCACAAGCGCACCCACCTGGGGAATCAGCACCAGCAGGGCCCAGTTTGCTTATGGGAAGCGGCAGAAGGGACTGAAATCCGGCAGAGAGCCAAGCAAGTGCCATGGTTCCCTCTCAGACCCCACCCCCACACACAGCATCACAACCCAGCAACTGGGCTGACCCGCCCTGATGAACACTTAGGCTCCACCCTCTCTTTGGTCAGGTGCGACCAGACCAAATTAAAAAAAAAAAAAAAGGCTCAAACAGAAGAACAAATCAAAGCATCAGAGCAAATACAACTAAGCGACCAAAAGATAGCCAACCTATCAGATGCACAGTTCAAAGCACTGGTAATTAGGGTGTTTACAGAATTGGTTGAGTTTGGTCACAAATTAGATGAAAAAATGAAGGCTATGCTAAGTGAAATAAAGGAAAATGTACAGGGAACCAATAGTGATGGGAAGGAAACTGGGACTCAAATCAATGGAGTGGACCAGGAGGAAGAAAGAAACATCCAATCAGAAAAGAACGAAGAAATAAGAATTCAAAAATGTGAGGAGAGGCTTAGGAAACTCCAGGACATCTTTAAATGTTCCAACATCCAAATCATAGGGTACCAGAAGGAGAAGAGGAAGAGCAACAAGTGGAAAAGTTATTTGAACAAATAATAAAGGAGAACTTCCCCAAACTAGCAAAGGAAATAGACTTCCAGGAAGTCCAGGAAGCTCAGCAAGTCCCAAAGAACTTGGACCCAAGGAGGAACACACCAAGGCACATCATAATTACATTAGCCAAGGGAAAAATGAAGGAGAGAATTCTAGAAGCAGCAAGAGATAAGGAGGCAGGAACCTACAAAGAAGTGCCCATCAGACTGTCAGCTGATTTCTCAAAAGAGACCTTGCAGGCAAGAAGGGGCTGGAAGGAAGTATTTCAAGTCATGAAAGGCAAGGACCTACATCCAAGATTGCTCTATCCAGCAAAGCTTTCATTCAGAATGGAAGGGCAGATCAAGTGCTTCTCAGATAAGGTCAAGTTAAAGGAGTTCGTAATCCCCAAGCCCTTATTATATGAAATGTTAAAGGGATTTACCTAAGGAAAAAAAAAAGATAAAAAACATGTATAGTAAAAGGACAGCAAACTCACAATAATTAACAACCACACTTAAAACAAAAACAAAAACAAACTAAGGAAACAACTAGGACAGTAACAGAACCACAGAAAGGGAGATAACATGAAGGATTAACAACAGGGGAGAAGGAGGAGGAGAGAGGGGGAAAAGGTACAGAGAATAAGTAGCATAGATGGTAGGTAGAAAATAGACGGGAGGAGGGTAAGAATAGTAAGGGAAATATAGAAGCCAAAGAACTTATGACACATGGACATGAACAAAAGGGGGGAATGTGGGTGGGAGTGGGTGTGCAGGGTGGAGGGGATTGAAGTGGGGAAATGGGACAATTGTAATAGCATGCTCAATAAAATATATTTTAAAAAAGTTATACAGACTTAGAGTAATGACTTAATGTCTTCAGTAAAATACTTAAGTCCTTTAGAATACCACAAATGCACACAGTCCTTCCTTCTCCCCTTTGCCCAGTCCGAGGTACCGTATCTCAGGAGAAGGAGTAGAAGTCCCTGGTTCCGGCAGCCCCTCGGTTCCAGCCCCATCCACTGTGTCACTGCCGCGATCTCCAGTTAATCCAGAGCCATGTGGCACCTTCTCATGGCCCACCAGCAGAGTTCTTTCTCTCCTTTTTTACCTGCAACGTCTCTCCTGCTGCCGAAGCCACGTGGCCAAAGGGAGCACTCCAAAGCTCGTGGTCCTCTCTCTCTTGTGGCTGCCACACCTGAATTTAAAATACCGGTGCCAGTCTTCCTCTGCAGCCTCATTTCCGACTCCTCCCACAATCAGTTACATCTGCCAGCACTCCTGTATTCCTCCAGCTTTACTGGTCTGCCATAGTCACGGCGGGTGTGGCCCCACGGTGTGAAGCCAATCATCTTCAGGCTCTCACGCAGGCACTGTAACCAGGGGGAGTTGCCTCCCAGTTACATCCTGGGTGGAAGTCACTCCCATCCCCCTGGCAAGAGGCATCGCCACAACTATTTAACATATCCATGAAACCAGTTAAAGGCTATAGATATGTTGTTAAATGACCGTGCCAGAGGTTAGCTGCAAAGCTGTTGCTGTACAAAGCAACTCTTAACGGCCCTACTCCTTGTGTCCCATCCCCGAGCTCAGACTTGTGGGGGTGAGGACATCATATATATTTTTCTCTAATATTTCCTGAACACCCCGAGTTCTGGACCCCACTACAAATCCCTATTTAGGGCCTCCCCTTGGCTGCACCCTGTTACAGAAGAGCCCAATTTGCTTGTGGGTAGCAGGGGAAGTGACTGAAAGCTGGCAGAGAGCAGAGCAAGTGCCATTGTTCCCTCTGGGACCCCTCCCCCACATATAGCATCACAATGCGGTTGCCCTGCTCTGGTGAACACCTAAGGCTCTGTCCTTTAGTAAGTAACAGGTGCGCCAAGACAAAAAAAAAATGGCCCAAATGAAAGAATAGATCACTATATAGGGAACTGATCAGCATGGCAATGGCAAATGTAGCCCAGTATTGATCCAGAAAACCAGTCAATGTGAGGGGGCACACAGGAGCCAGGTGTGCTGATCAGCTTTCCCTGGGGAACCAGGCCCGCATTGTACCTGGGCTGCTATGAGACTTGCTTTTGCTAAAGCTCCATCACCCTGAGTTGACACTGCAGACGTTTAATGTGTATCCCTGAAGCAACTCCCTAAGTCTGTGCTAAGCTGTCCCCAAAATGAAATATAACAAAATCAATCATTTTTATTGTTCCCTTACATTTGCAACTTTTTCTCCTTTTTTGTTATCTGTAAGAAGTAATCACTTAACTAAATCTAGAAATAATGAGAACCTTCTTTGACGTAATGTGACTGGAAAGCAATAAAAGCCTGTCCAGGCAAGGGTCGGAGCTCTCTCCCATTGAGAGAGTGGCCACGCCATCCCTCTTTCTCCACAGGACTCGGTAGTCTGAGGGAATTTGTGTGTTGCACCCACAGCACACAGACCCTGGAGGGCTGGAGTCTGCATCAGATCAAAGCTCCGGAAAAGATACAACTAAGTGATGAAGAGATAGCCACCCTATCAGACGCACAGTTCAAAACACTGGTGATCAGGATGCTCACAGAATTGGTTGAGTGTGGTTGCAAATTAGATGAAAACATGAAGGCTATGCTAAGTGAAATAAAGGAAAATGACGGGAAGGAAGCTGGGACTCAGATCAACGGTGTGGACCAGAAAGAAGAAAGAAACGATGAACAGGCAGAGGAACCCCAGCCTCGTGGTTGTCTCCCAGCTGAGGCTGACAACAGTCCCTCAGCCAGTTATGGCTTCAAGTTCTAACAAGCCAGCTGACTCTGAGTGAGGGGTGCATGGTGAGAGCAGGGACTGCTCGGGGTGCAGGCTCAGTGCTGTACCATTGGGGTGCACTGCTGTGTTAAGATGGATTCCTAGTTTTATCCTAAGAACACAAGGTTCGGTTTAACGTGTGAAAATCAACCAATGTAACCCAGCACATCAACAGATTAAAGGAGAAAAACCATATAATTGTCTCAATGAATGCAGAAAAGCACTTAATGCTATTTGACATGCATTCAAGATACAAACACACCACAAACTAGGACCAAAAAGGAACTTCCTCTTCCTGGGTAAAGGTACGTGTAGAAGCTCCTACTAGGTATTACACTCAGTGGTAAAATGTTGCAAACTTTCCCTTGAAAGATTGGGGTGTGGCCCTGGCTGGTGTAGCTCAGTGGATTGAGCGCAGACTGCGAACCAGGCATCGCATATTCGATTCCCAGTCAGGGCACATGTCTAGGTTGCAAGCCATGTCCCCCAGCAACCGCACATTGATGTTTCTCTCTCTCTCTCTCCCCCTCCCTTCCCTCTCTAAAAAATAAATAAATAAAATCTTTAAAAAAAAAAAAAGAAAGAAAGATTGGGGTGTGGATATACTAAGGGATCCAGGCTGGGTTAGAAGAAAGGCTCATTCTTGCAAATTCCCCAATCAAATGGCCATCACTTTGACTTGCTTGACCTTTGTGTAGGTCATCTGAGGGGCAACCTGTTTGGGGATGTGATGAAATGTGGGAAAAGGTAACGCTCCAGCATTGCCAGGGGGCTGGCTAAGGAAGGCACAGTAGGAAGGAGAAAATGGAGCTGGGTGGGCCTGGGTGCCCCTAGGTCACCAGCTGCTTCGGCCCTTGTTTCTCCCTCACCAGGTACAATAGGGCGGCCCAGCGACGAAGGCAGATCTGCGGGAGGGAGTCCAAGAGGGGCCCAGTGAGAAGCTGGTGCATCTGCAACCACGCAGGCCCTGTATTAGGCCAGAGAAGAAGACACAGGCTGAGCTAAAGGCCTGTGGCTGGGACAAGGAGAGGAAGGAAAAGGCGGGAGGAGAAGGAGAGGGCGAGCTAAGCGGGGAGGGGGCAGGTAAAGGGCAGAAGGGAGGAGGAGCAGAAAGGTCTCAAGACCCAGTTTCGTTTTCTCCAGAGTCAAGCCCCAAGGCCTGCCCCACTCCGGGGTTCACCCAAGCACGCCCCACCGTGGGCGGAGTCTAAGTTCGAATCCAGACTTCTGCGGGCTTGTTGTGGAAGTCAGAGCCACAGCAACGAAAGGGCAGTGGTGGAATTCTCCTTTCCCTCATTTCAGGGCGGCCTGGCTTCCTTCTGGGGAGGGGGTGGACGCCAGACAGGACCCCACAGCCGGCCTAGGCCGCGACCCCGGAGCGCGGGGCCCTGCGAAGCTCTGAACACTTTTTGTTTCTAACACTCTTGACTCATATTGCTCAACTGCTGCTAAAAAAATAAATAAATAAAATAAAAGCGATGCTAGGCACCCGGAGGCAACCAGGGTCCTCGCCGACTCAGGGAGACCGCCCCTCTACCTTGTTCAGTGCGCGGGGCAAGCGCGGGGGCGGGAGGGGGAGGGGACCCCGCTCCGGGGTGTTTCTAGGGTGGACTCAGACGGTTCCCGCCTCTCCAAGACTGGCGGTCTGGGCGAGCTGGCCCTACGGCCACGCTCCATACGGCCTCAGCTTCTCTCCAGCCACGGTGAACTTGCCTGGTCCCATCATCCCGGGCGCGGGCGCGAGGGGAGTGGGAGGAAGAGAGTGCATCCTCCTCCAGCTCTGGGCTTCCAGAACTTTCCTCTCCCGCAGGGAAATCCGGAACTTTTAGCTGGAGAGTGAATAGCAACTTACATCGAAACTACAGACTGTGGGGTCTGCGGGGGCGGGGGGCGGGGTGCTGTGTACTTGACTGGTGGGTTGGGGCAGAAGTCCCCCACTGCCTGGGCCAGAGAGCGCTGAGCAGGGCACCAGGAGTCATTCAAGGGCGTCTAACGCAGGGGCCGTACAATCAGCACAAATGTTTGGGTGAGTCTTAGGGTGGGGGCAGCGTCCATCTGTTATTACTGTATTTACATAGTGTGTCTTTATAACTTTCTTTTTTTGTGTCCATATATTTAATGTGTATTCCCTTTAAATGGAATATATTTGAGTTTTTTAAGATGTCATTTATTTATTTATAGAGAGAGGTGAAGGGAGGGAGAAAGAGAGGGAGGGAAACATCAGTCAGTTGCCTTTTGAAGGTCTGCAACCAGGGAGCTGGCTGGCAACCCGGGCAGGTGCCCTGACTGGGAATCGAACCAGTGATGCTGCCACACCCGTGGAGCCACACCAGTCAGGGTTGTTCGAGTTCTAATGTTGGTTTGTTCTTTTGTTATCAGGTGTCCGTCTCAGTCTTTTAATTGGGGCACGTAGTCCATTTCCATCTGGTGTGATTACTGAGGTGTTTGGGTTTATGCTCATAGATGACGTAGCCTTTGCTGTTTGCTTTATAGTTGGCCTGTGTATTTCATGTTCCACTTTCCCTCCTCCTTCTGGATGAGTCAAGTCTTTATAAATGTGCCGTTCCCTCACTTGCGTGTAGTTCATTCTTTTGCCAGTTCTACAAAGGTTACATTAGAAGTTATGACAGAGGGGAGAGGGGAGAGTGTTCAGGGGAATTTCAGGGGAAAAGGGGAAGGGTTTATGGGAACAAGTATAAAGGACACATATACAAAAACTAGTGGGGGGTGGAAATGGGAGGGAGGTGGGGAGGGCTGGGTGGGTGGGCTGGGCTGGGAGTAAAAGACAGAAAATTGTACTTGAAGAACAATTAAAATAACATTTTTTAAAAAAGAAGTAATGACATGCATTTTTGGCCTACCACATTCTGATGTAGTTTATTACCTTTACCACTGCCCCAAGTATGCTAGGAATTCACATTCCTTTGCCCCTTTCTGCCTTTTTTTTTTGCTGTTGTTGTTATTTATTTAATAACTTAACAAACATGCTTTTAATCTCTAAGAGTCCTTTTAGTTTTATACAGCAATATGCATTAATATTCACCCACATACTTACCCTTTCATTAAGGTTAAAATTATTTAAAAATAAAAGTAATAAGACTCGGTTCAGGCATCACCTCGTTGAGGGATAAATCTAACCTCCACTGGCCTCAGCTGTGCGTCTCCTGGTGCCCTCGGTCCCTGCACTGTCCTTTCCTTTCATTTCACAGAATCACAGTTGTCTTCTTGTCTCTGAGTATGCGGGTCAGTGATGAGCTCCTCAAAACCAGAAACCCTGTTGCATTCATGCGACCAGCACCAAGCCCAGAACCTGGTACAAGATAAGCTTCCTAATCAACCCGTGTAAGCATGATTGTCAGCTTCTCCCAGCATGTTCTGAATGTTCCAGTCCTCTCGTCTCAGACTCATCAGGCTCCCTGTGCTCCGGAAACTCTCTGCATGGGCTCTGAGCCCTCCGCCCTGTGAAGGGTTCAGTTAGCCCATTAAGAAATGCTCTTTCTCCCTCTGTCTCAAGGGGCATGGTGTGTTTTGTAAGTGGGCCTAGCGAGCCAATGCTGTCCTCCGTAGAGGAAATCAAGGCGTCATCTGTGACACCTGCCCACTTTCTCAGAGCAACCTCCCAGTTCTGTCCACAAGCAGTTGACAAAATACAGACCATGGGGCTAACCCAGCCCACTAGCTACCTGTTTCGCTTCCGTTGAAAAAATCTAAAGGAGAGTGATGTGTTGTGACGTGAGAAAATCAGGTATTACTTACATTTCGTTGTCCGTGTGGGGTCTTTTGGAAGGCAGCCACGTGGTGCATTTATGCACCGTCCCTGGCTGCTTTTGTGCTGCGTGGGCAGAGCTGCGTAATTACAGCAGACTCCGCCTGACAGAGACTACCACGTTCACCCTCTGGCTTCTCAGTGAAAATGTCTGCTGGCCCCTGATTTACAATCCACAGGGCGCAGGGGCCACCCCGCGAGCACCGCCCTTCCATTACAGCAGAAGCTGTTGCAACGGGAGCCCGCGCTGCACGCATCCAGTCCGTCCGGTCCCCGCGGTCTGCCCCCCCTCCCCCAGCAATGAGAGCACTGCACAGTCCCAGAGGGCGGCGCAGGCTCGCCAAGGACGTGTGCCGAGACGGAAAGCCTTACAAACACCCAAAAAGCAAAGCTTTGTTGCAGTCTCTATATTACCTTTTTTTTGCCTAATGTATTCTTACGTGAACAGCTGAGCTCTAAAGCGTGAGCCTACCCAGGTAAGAACGTTAGCTGATTTTAAAGAACCTTGATGACAACAGAAAGTGTTTGCACCCTGCCTGAGATAGGGAGAGTATCAGGAGTTTTCTGAGAGAGTCGGGTGAGGGTTTTTACCTCTGTGAGAAAGAGCCTCTGCAGAAGCTGGCTGATGTGCGGGCTGGTCCGGGTGCCAGTGTGACCTGAGTGATGCTATAGCATCTATGTGCACAGCAGTTTGATAGTTGAATCTTTCTTTATTATATTAGAAAAACCTTCACTTTTGCCTTACATTTTTAAAAAAAATTTATTCATTTATTTTTAGAGAGAGGGGAAGGGAGGGAGACAGAGAAGGAGAGAAACACCAACTTGTGGTTGCGTCTAGTGCACCCCCTACTGGGGACCTGGCCTGCAACCCAGGCATGTGCCCTGACTGGGAATTGAACTGGCAACCCTTTGATTCACAGGCCGGCACTCAATCCACTGGGCCACACCCGCCAGGGCTGTGCTTCATGTTTTTAACAGCAAGTAAGACAGACATCGTCCAGGCAGCAGCCCAGGAACTGTCACGAAAAAGCAACTTTGAGAAGAGGCAACATGCCGTCATTGGCAAAGCTGAGAATGTCCACACCGCCGACACGGACTGCTACGGCGGCGGGGGGCAGGGGGGAATCATTCAAAGCAGAAAGGGTCGCCCAGGAATATTCTTTGGATTTTCACAGACCACTTTCTGACTAGCAGTTGCATTATGGGCCGGTGGTGGTATTGAAGCCCATTGCCCACAGCAGCTCCGTTTCTGAGAATCTTGGAGCCCCTGTCTGTAAAATGGTGCTTCTCAAACTGTGCTGCGTTCTGTGCCTATGAATCCCTTGGAGATCCTGCTGAAATTCTGATTCGGAAGGTCTGGGATGGAGCCTGATCTTCTGCGTTTTTAAGTAGCTCCCAGGGGTGCTAAAGCCACTGGTCCTCGGGCCACACTTTGAGTCCCGAGGCTCTAGCACATACCGAGAGAGTAAAGGCATTTCAAACACATTAACTAGTGACCCCTGCTGAGTCCAGGCATCAATTAGCCAAACCTAACATGGTATTAACACCCCCAGTACCAACACGTTCAATCCCAGCTGAGTGTCCAGGATGTCAGGCAGGTCGGGCCTTTTACTCCATCCTCTTTCGTGGGACAGGGACATTGTTGGTGCATTGCCACATCTGCTCCCCATGCAGGGCGGGGCAAAAGTAGGTTTACAGCTATTCGTATGAAGAATAATACGATCATTAATAAATAATAATGCAAGAACAAGATCTGTGTTTCACGTACTCACACCTGAAAACCTCCTTCTGCCACCGCCCCGCACACTGATGTCACAGACAGATTAGGAAACAGAGGACAGAAGCCCTTCCCCCCCATTATTCCCACCACCTCTCACAGCTGTCCTTTCTGCTTACTCGTTTCCAGTGCTGGTCCTGGGACAGATGTATTTGAGCAGAATTGTAATCACTGGGTACAGTCCATTTCATATCCTGTTTGGAGTGGTTTTCCTGGGAGCCATTCCCACTCTCCAGTCTGCTACACAGCATGTGAGGCATTCTCTACACGGCTGCCTCGGGTGGGGCAACTCCCAGTGCAAAGAGCCTCTCAGATTCCATGTGGTTTCTTGGGCCAGTCCGCCTGAATTTGCACCCACAGACGGTGCAAATTTTGCACCAGGGAGATGGTGACGGGCCAGCAAAGGATGCTGAAGCTCTTCACCAAACCCCACAAGATTTGGGGATGGGAGGGGACCAAGTTTTAGGGAACGCAGCAACAGAGGGTCACACTTAGGTCAGAAGCATGTTTCTTCCCTGGCCTTGTGGCCGTGCCCACCCTGAAGAGTGACAGTTGCCAGTGGCCCAACTCAGGTGGTCTGTGGGACAAACTTTGCTTGCACAAAGCTACCTAATTGGACGTTTCTGTATTTGCCTAAGAATCACCTAGCGCAATGGTTAAAATTCCAGATCCCTGTACCTCTCTCAAGTCTAAGACATGCGGCTGCAACTAATTTGGAGATCGTGTGGGAGATACCGCATTGAATGTTGGAAGGGGTGGAACCCACAACTGGGCTACAGGAAGAACACCCAGCACCACTTAGAGTGCTACCCGGGAACCACAAGCTCCCTGAGCCTTGGGGCACCCCTGCACTCGTGTGGGTTTCAAGTCAGATGCGACAAGCTTCAAATATGGGCTCAAGCACCCAAGTGTGACTTGGGCAAGCCGACTGATCTTTCTTATGTAAAATGGAAAACATACTCTCTCCGTCAGGTGGTGGTGGTGCAGATTAAGAGCTTTATTTCGTGTGCTTGGCACAAACCAGTGTCTACAAGCAGTAGTTACTAACCCAAGATCTCCGTGCCTGGCGTGTACATGGTCCAAGACTCAGTTCAGGAGAAGTTACTTTGACAACATCATCATCACTTAACCTTTCTGAAGCTTGGTTTCTGCCTAGAGGTAACCACAGCACCACGAACAGCTCAGCTCCGGGCTTGTGCTGGCAGGATGCTAAGTCCTGTGTGGACGTCGTTACTCAGATGCCCTCTGGACCCCGCTGGGTTTTTCTCACTGGACACTTTTCAAGTATGCTTTAAAAAAATGCTGTGTCTTTTGGGGGTAATTTGTAGTTGTCATACTTTTTTGCACTTGGATAATTACCCGCTCTGTTCGACACACGTAGGCAACCTCATGAAGTGACTTTGCTGGCCAGATGGGAAACAGGGTTGGCACAGATCGGATTTGGGTGGCAGTCCGAGATGCTAGTAGTTTCTGTGACAGTGCACCATGGAGAGAGAGCCTAGGGACCGTGACGAGGGGAGACAGGAAATGGGCGTTCAGTGGTTCCCCAGCCTGGCTGAGCATAGAACCACCTGGGGTCTTAAAAAGATAGATTCATGGTTTGAATCTGCGTGTCTGGGGAGGAGCCCTAGAATCTGTATTATTTAAGTGTATTTTATTATGTTATTACAGTTTTCCCATTTTTCCTCCCCTTTACTCCCTTTCTCCCTACAATCCCCTTCCCACCAGCATTATCGCCTTCCCCCTTAGTTCATGTCCATGGCTTGTACATACAAGTTCTTTGGCTTTTCCATTTCCCACACTATTCTTAACCTCCCCCTGTCTATTTTGTACCTATCATTAGGCTTCTTATTCCCTGCACCTTTTCCCCCATTCTCCCCAGCTCTCCCTCCGCACTAACACCCTCCATGTGTTCTCCATTTCTGTGATTCTGCTCCTGTTTTAGTTGTTTGCTTAGTTTGTTTTTGTTTTTGTTTAGGTCCAATTGTTGATAGCTGAATTTGTTGTCATTTTATTATTCATATTTTTCGTCATCTTCTTTTTCTAAGTCCCTTTAACATTTCATATAATAATTGGCTTGGTGATGATGAACTCCTTTAACTTGGCCTTGTCTGGGAAGCACTTTATCTGCCCTTCCTTTCTAAAGAATTGCTTTGCTGGATAGAGCAATCTTGGATGTACGTCCTTGTCTTTCATGATTTGGAATACTTTTTCCCAGCCCCTTCTTGCCTGTAAGGTCTCTTTTGAGAAATCAGTGGATAGTCTTGTGGAACTCCTTTGTAGGTAACTGTCTCCTTTTCTCTCCCTGCTTTTAAGATTCTCTCCTCTTTAATCTTGGGTAATGTAATTATGATGTACCTTGGTATGTGCTTCCTCGGGTCCAACTTCTTTGGGACTCTCTGAGCTTCCTGGACTTCCTGGAAGTCTATTTCCTTTGCCAGATTGAGAAGTTCACCTTTATTTTTTCAAATAAGTTTTCAATTTCTTGCTCTTCCTCTTCTTCTTCTGGCCCTCCTATGATTTGGTTGTTGGAACATTTGAAGTTGTCCCAGAAGTGCCTAAGGCTCTCCTCATTTTTTTGGAATTCTAGTTTCTTCATTCTGTTCTAGTTGAATGCTTATTTCTTCTTTCTGCTCCAAGTCGTTGATTTGAGTCCTACTTTCCTTCCCTTCATTGTTGGTTCCCTGTATATTTTCCTTTATTTCACTTTTCATAGTCTTCACTTTTTCCTATTTTGTAACCATACTCAACCATTTTTGTGAGCATTCTGATTACCAGTGTTTTGAACTCTGCATCTGATAGGTCAGGTACCTCTTCATCGCTTAGGTTTTTGTTGTTTTGGGGTTTTTTTTTTTTTTTTAGCTTTGATCTGTTCTTTTATTTGGGCTGTATTTCTTTGTCTTGGCATTCCTGTTATCTTGTAAGGGGCAGAGCCTTAGGATTCACCCAGGCAGGGTAACCATGTCTCTGTGTTGTGGCTCTTTGTATAGGGGAGGGGCAGAGAGGGAACAATGCCACTTGCTTGGCTCTGGTCCCACTTTCAGTCACTTCCGCCACTACCGACAAGCAAATTGGGCCCTTCTGGGGTTGATCTGGGGTGGGCGGGTTTGTGTACATTCTAGAACCCTGTGGTTCTCTCCAACAAACAGTCTTGTGAGGCTGGGAGTTTCTCTTGCCACAGCAAACCCCACAGGTTTTTTACAGAGGTTTTGACACTTTCTTTTCCTGTGCTGGAACCCTGGGTGCATGGTCTGTCTGCCTCCCCTGTTGTTCCTCTGGGTTTATCTGCCGGCAAATGTGGGGCTGCCTGCTCAGCGAGCCATCTTGCCTGACCAGTCCTCCCGCCACAGTCCTCCCCCCACGCCACTGCCTGGCTCTGCAGCCTGCCCTCTCTGCTCCTCCTACCGGTTTGGACGATTGTTTCTCCTTTAACTCCTTGGTTGCTGGACTTCCATACAGTTAGATTATCTGGCAGTTCTGGTTGTTTTTTGTTTTAAAATTGTTGTGGTCCTTCTTTTTGTTGTGTGAGGAGGTAAAATGTATCTACCTACACCTCCATCTTGGCCAGCTGCATTGTTTTTTAAAGGCGTGCTGAAAGATTGAGAACTTGGTTCCAGAGTCTTTTTTCTTTTCGTAATGCAAAAAGCTTTGATTGCCAGGCATCCACTTCAAAGATGACTGTCCTGAATAAACACATTGCCAGCCACCGCCCCCACCAGAACTTCTTTGTTTTACAGATTTTGGTTGATTCCATGATTGACCATTTGGGCCCCTGTTTAAAAATTTTTTCCTTGCCCTTTAAATTCCCGCTCTTTTGTTTTAAATTTACCAATCAAGTGTAAGCCCGCGAAACGCTAGGCTCCACCCTCAGCCTCGACAAAAGCAGAAGCCCTGGCAGGTGCACTTTCTTTTTCTCCCTAGCCACAACCTCACTGTGTAACCTGAAGTGTGCTGTCCAACTTCCACTTCCTGTAAGTAATAAGCCTTTATGTTTTTCAGTTACGCGATGAGAGTTCATAAGGGCGTCTTGCAGTCATAATAGGAACCACAAGAGCGGGTCCAACCACAACATTGCTTATGAACAGAATAAAAGGCTGGTTCATGACATCTGAAGCTAAATTCCCTCCAGTGCATACCTGTCCTCAGAGTTGAAAATAATTGCTACAGCCGTAGCAATTTCTCTAGATCCAGAGAAATTCTGCACTAATTCCCGAGATCCAGAAGGATGGGCACGTGAAAGAAACCAGACAGGAGCTCAAGGGACTGTGGCTTGTGTGGGTTCTGAAGGGAAGTTGCAGATCAAAGCTGTAAACAGAAGAAACTTAGAACAATAGCAACAGCATTAGCCACCAAGTCAACGACAGGAGACCCCATAGAAATGTCAGCTATAACTGTCGGGATTACAGAGGCTACTACAAAAACTGAGGAAGTCAGGAGCTGCACAGCTTAAATCTGTATCTGGCTGTAGCATTCCCCTCCCCCCTTCTTATTGCACTAAATATTTCTTGAGTAATTCAGGGTTGTGGTGCAAAATAACAATTCCTTCCTCCCAGTCCACCTTCTTCCTTTCCAATCCCACTCCCCGGGAAAGTAATCCTTAACACTACTTTGGTGCTTATCCAGATATGCCTTTCTGTAGCCTTGTTCTCCAAGGATTTGAAAGTACTCTCTGTGAAATACAGTTCCTTTAGAGTCAAGCCAGAATTAACTAGCCTTTTGCCTATTTATTAAAATGCCAAGTTTTTATTGATAGACAGGAAACCATTCTTTTTTTTCTTCTTCTTCTCCTCCCTCTCCTCCCTCTCCTCCTCCTCCTTCTTCTTCTTCTTTCTTCTTCGCCAGAAGAGCAGACATTAAGAGGCAACAGCATTTTAATTTATTCTTCTGGGAAATCAAACCTAAAGACAGGAACATATCTCAGTTTTCACAGAAACCAACTTAAAAAGGTAAATGGTGTAGGTCTGCTTTTCAGGAAAATCAAAACCTGGCATTCCTTGCAGCTCACTTTTCCCCAGGGGGCTCAGATTTCAGAGCCGGTTCTTCCTTCGGAAGGTCACCATAGCCCTCAGTCAAAGCTGCTGACGCCGGGACAGAACAGGACTCCAGGATTTTTAACATCCCAACCCTGAAAAATCTTCTAACGCCCAAGGTGAGTAAAGGCTGTCTAGAAAGACCCAAGCCTTGCCTGTTCAACAGAAAAGATGGTTTGAGAACGAGATTAAAAAAACCCTCTAAGATGAAAATCCACCCTGTGACCCTTCCAGATATATGGCCTGTAAGTTTAGGCAGGACGCGGAGGTGGGTGCAAATGGCCACCCGTTCCTTAAGTGAAAGAGACAGGACTGTTCTGTAGATGGGACCCGCCTTCTCGCTCGGACCAGCCACGCGAGACTCCAGCCCAGACGACCTGGCCGAGTTCTGAGGCGGCACGGTGTCCGGGGGTTGCAGGGGAGACTTATCAAAGCTCCGGGGAAGAGCTTTCAAGTGGGACAGGGCGGAGCTGGGGCTTTGGCGGGAAGAGGTGACCATTCAAATATTTTGTCGGTTTTGTTGGTCTGCTTTTCATAATACATTTCACTTTAAAATAATTTCACTTTTAGGAGGAACTTAAGATATATCAATTGGGAAGCTCTGTTCTAATTGGATTTCCCAGATTATTTTTGTGTCATAAGTACCTGGGGTTATTTTGTTTACCAACATTAGTTAAAAGCACTGCAAAGTGCTTTTAAACAAATTGCTTCTTCAAATCCTTTTGGCGACAGGGCACCAATGAATAGATAACTATGAATAAAACTTCCGCAGGTGCACAGTTGGGAAATATCTGCCATTCCAGACCAGGAAATCAATCATCTGTAACAACAAATATCTATTTCACTAGACAGGCTGCACCTGCATGCATCCTGGATATTTTCCGTAGACATCCACTGGGATACTCACGTTTACAACATGAATGTTTTTATCACTTCGGCCATAAGTGTAAGATGATTATTTAGCCCCAAATTAAATAAACGATTTTCATATATGTGTGAACAACGACCTATTAGAGACCATAATTACAACACTGAGGTCGGGGGGGATAAATCAGAGGTCAGCTACCCCCAATTCTAATTCTGAGGACGCCCTAACTTCTCTTCATTTGTGTGCAGTACGAGACAGCATAATGCGTGGGGCAGGCGGAGCCGGGTTCGAGGATGTGTCTGTTGTTTCTTTGTGGATGGTAATTTTCTCAGAGGTCCGGGTGATCAAAACCCTATCTCCCTACTCCGTTCCTTCCCTTGGGCCCACACGCAGAGGCTCTGCTCCCCATTCCCTGGACCACTCTACGCCCCATCTCCAAAGCAGTGCACGCTGTCCTACAGACACAGACACACACAGGCCCTGCTCCCGGGAGCCCACGCCAGTCCTGCGGCCCCGACGCTGTTCTGCGGGAGCCTTGCTGGCCAGGGCTCTGCCGAGCGGAACGTTGCGGATGTTGGAAGACTTGAGGGAAGGCTCGGTTGGTGGTGGGGGACGACATGCCCCAAGATCCCGGAGAGCGGGGGCGGGGCGGAGGCCGTGGAGCCGAGAGACAGCGGGCCGCTGGAGGTTGCAGAGCTGCAGCACTCGGCAGAGAAGGCGCAGAGCGCAGGCGCAGGGCCGACAGGGCCACAGTGCAGTGCGCAGGCGCAACGTCAGAGGCGAAGACGGAGGGAGCAGGGGATGCGAGTTGACACTGGTGCTGCCGCAAGGCTTTCTCAAGTTAAAACATCTTCCTGTTGCTGTTCTTAAATTACGCTTCTCTACGATAATTTGTAAACATTGGCAATCAAAGTTTTGAATTTATTGAGATAATTTGACTTTCTGTTAATCAATCATGTCATTTTATATTATTAGTCATGGTTTTTCTTGTATGCATAATCTTTTATTCTGGGATAAACCCAGTTTCGGTTTGTGGTGTGTGTGTGTGTGCGCGCGCATGCGTGCGCGCGTATGTGTTTAATAGCAGCAATAATAAACTTAAGCACAAAGATAATATGACAAACACTTCTTTTCCCCCCATTACCTCAAATTGACAACTGGGGGCATTTTGTCATACTTAAAGCCCTTTTAAAATTCAGTAAATAAAATACTTTAGATAAATTTGAAGTTCTCTTTGCACTCCATCTACAGTTCCATTTTTTTCTGTCCTTTTCTCACAAACATCCAGAATACTAAGTTTATTCTATATCTTTACAGTATTTTTTGCATATACAGTTTTCAATACACATCCCCAGTAATAATACGTACCTTGGATGTGTGTGCATACTTAGCTTATTTAAGTAGTATAAATCTGTATGTACACTTCCACATCTTGACTTTTTAATTCCACTTTTGCTTCTGATATCTGTCACTGTGTGTGTTTATTCTCTTACACTGGTTTATAATATTCCTTTTAATAAATGTTATGACTTTTCCCCCACTCCTTTATTGGTGGACAGTTGGGCTATTTCTGAAACTCGGTGTTGCGAACAGTACGGAAATGACCGTGCCCGTTCTCCTGTACGCGTTCGTTCTCTCTTCATCTGTCGAACAACGTCTTGTTTGCTTCCACGTCTTGGTGATGACGAGTAAAACCACTAGAAACAATTCATGTGCAGTTTTTTGTGTGGACATAAGTATTCAACTAATTTGAGTAAGTCCAAAAAGCACAGTTACCGAATTATGTTGTAAGAAACTGATAAACTGTCATCCTGGCTGGTGTGGCTCAGTGGATTGAGTGCTGGCCTATGAACCAAAGGGTCCCTGTTTCGCTTCCCAGTCACGGCACATGCCTGGTTGCAGACCAGGTCTCCAGTAGGGGGCGCACGAGAGGCAACCACACATCTATATTTCTCTCCCTCTATTTCTCCCTCCCTTCCCCTCTCTCTAAAAATAAATAAAATATTTTTTTAAAAGAAGTACCATTGATTTTTGTATGTTGATTTTGTATCCTGAGACTCCTCTGACTCATTTATTAGTCCAAGGAATCCTTGGAATTTTCTCGGCTTACCATTATATCATCTGTAAATAGGGACAGTTTCATTTTCCCTTTGTGTTGTCTTTCTAAAATGTTATGGTCTCTTTTGTCATATAGGAATTTAAAAACTTTTTTTTTTTTAATTTTTTTTTTTTTATTGATTGTTTAAGTACATTTTTCTCAAGAATTTAAAAACTTTTATCTAGGTAACCTCTGTTTCCATTAGAGATGATATATTTTTTTAAGATTTTATTTATTTTTAGAGAGAAGGGAAGAAAGGTAGAAAGAGAGGGAGAGAACCATTGATTGGTGCAGGACCCCAACTAGGGACCTGGCCTGCAACCTAGGATCGTGCCCTGACCAGGAACCGAACTGGTGACCCTTCAGCTCACAGGCCAGTGCTCAATCTACTGAGTCACCCCAGCCAGGGCTATGGTTGATAATTTTCCATCTTGTTCAAGATGGAAAATTTTTCTATCTTTCCTGGATTTCAAGATGTTTTTGATGTGTTAAGGTCTGGCAACATTTTATATATGACATTTGCCTATGTGTTCTTAGAAATTGACCCATCTATTTTTTTTTTTTGCTTTTGTTGTCAAATGCATTGTATAAAATGAATGCCATAACCAATGTCAGGAAGATTGTGCTGGAATTGTGCTTTATACTATCAAAAAGTCCTGAAAAATTTTCTGTCTTCTGACCTTCTCCACTCCTAAGAATCTTAGTAATTGAAGAAACTAGTTTGCACGATGATTAAGAACCTAGGTTTTGATAAGGAATTTTAAAGATTTTTATTTACTTTTAGAGAGAGAGAGAGGGAGGGGGAATGAGAAGGAGAGAAACATCAAGGTGTGGTTGCCTCTTGTATACCATCTGCTGAAGACCTGGCCTGCAACCCAGGCATGTGCCCTGACTGGGAATCAAACTGGCGACCCTTTGGTTAGCAGCAGGAACTCACTCCACTCAGCCACACCAGCCAGGCTGATAAGGAAATTTACACTTTAGAATTGGGTATCACTGACTGCAAAGCATTATCCATGTGATCCTAAGCACACTCACCAGCTTCAGTTTGCTCCTTGGTAACACGAAGATAATCGTGTTTGTTGTGGGGAGGTAGTGAGATAATGTATGTACACTTTTTGGTACAGTGCTTAGCTCAGTAATGTAACTTATTTCAGCCCCTAAGGAAAGGCACAAACACAATCCTTCCTACCATCCTCCCAGTTTTCACCTGGACTCGACTTATCTAGCCTTCTTGTATCAAAACTTTTGATCCCAGATCTTGATAGGGATTTCTGCCTGTGGCCACACATGCTTCCGCATGTATGTATATATACACTGGTTCTCTCCCCACATTTAGGTCTGACGTTTGGCTTATCTATCTTGTTTTTAAAATACTATTTTTTTACCAGAAGTTTTAGGCTCCCAGCAAAATTGAGAGGAAGGTGCAGAGATCTGTTCTTGCCCCTACAAACGCCTAACCACTCCTGTGACCAACATCCCTGGCCAGAGGGGCGCATGTGTTACAATCCATGAACCTGCATTGGCAGGTTGTGATCATTCGAAGTCTACAGTCTACATGTGGTCACTCCTGGTGGTGCACATTCGATGGGTTTGGGCAAATGTATGATGACATGTATCCATGATGATACAATCGGCTAAAAATCCTTCTGTACTCCCCCTACTAAGCCCTCCCTTCCCCAACCCTTGGCAACCACTAATTTTTTTTTTTCTGTCTCCATAGCTTTATCTTCTCCAGATTGTCCTACAGTTGGAATCGTACAGTATGTACCTTATTAGATTGGCTTCTTTCACTTAGCAATGTGCCTTCAAGTTTTCTCCAGTAAGCCCAAGGGAGCCATGCACTTTGTAAAATTTTCTCTGATAACTGTCTAGATGTTTTACTCTGTAATCGATTTATCTGAGTTCTCAATGTTTTAATTAAACCAGTTTGCTTTTTCGCCTATATTTTAAAAACAATTCATGTTTTTAAGATTCTTAACATATATTTTTTGGTGGAACAAAATCTTCTTAGTATTTTAGAGGAAAAAGTCTACCAGAGTTTCCCATTTATTGATTATCTTTCAAATCTTAAAAGAACAGACTGGGAGCTCTCAGGGGTTCTATGCCAAACAAAATGACCCAGATTTAAAAAAAAAATTATTAATTGATTTTAGAGAGAAAGAAACATCATCTTGTTGTCCACCCACCCATGCCTTCATTGGTTGCTCCTTGCACGTACCCTGACCAAGGATCAAACCTGCAACCTTGGTGTGTCGGGATGAAGCTCTAACCAACTGAGCTACCTGGCCAGGGCCAAGATAAATCAGGCTTAATAGATATAGAAAGGACTTGCCAATATGAAGACATTTATCTAAGAAAATGAATGAACATGCAGCACTTGAGAGCGAAGGTCTGAATGAATAAACATTAGAACTGAGGTTTGGATGTCTCTCAGATGGCTCTTTGCACAAACAATCTGCCAAGGAGACTTCAAATGGGATAAAATATAGAACAAGACAGTTCCAACTGTGAATGTTATCACAAGGAGCATATCAGACAAATGAGTGAGATTGTGAATGACCCGGCCTTCCAAATAATTTACTTCTCAGAATTCTGTTTCCTTCACACACCTGCATCAACCACCCATTTGTTTGTTCAGAGCTCTTTTTAAATAATAAGGACTCTAGTGTCTTGTTCGAAAGTAAACACCAAATAAGCACAAACAAAAATAAAACTCTTAATCTTGTTAATAATCAAATATTTCTTAATTTTCTGACTTCCTTCTGTCCTTACATTTTTTATTCCTGTTATTCTGTGTTCCTTTGTGAGCTAGTTTTTTCTTAAGTTCCTTAACTTTTGAAGAAAGTCACTATTTTAGTCCTGGCTAGTGTGGCTCAGTGGATTGAGTGCTGACCTACAGACCGAAGAAAGTCACTATTTTTATTTTATTTTTATTTTTATTTACCGATGTGGGAATTCAGTGCCACAGGCTTCTCTCCGTGTACTGTTTACACCGCATCATGACCTGAACCAAAGATCTCCAACCGCCAGACCCTTCGCGTCTCTCGCAGCACTTAGTGTGCTCGCAATGGACACTCACAGAGCATTTTTTGTGTTAATAAGTTGAAGAATAAATGTTCTGATCGCATTCTTTAGCCTATCATCAAGCAAAGGAGAAAAGTGACTGCAGGTGGCAACACAACTGTAAGCCCCTCCTCACGGTGGTATGCTGAGTTTGATTGATTTGCTGAACCACTTCCAAATGCAAGTTGTCTGAGAAGACCTAGAACCCACTGATCCTTCTTGCTCCCATTTCTCAGCTCCACCCCTGCCCCATCCATCTTCAGTTCCCACCCGTCCTTGAATGTGTGTAGTCCAGGAGTTCACCCACTTTCTTACCAATGCTGTAGGTCTACACCCCCTGCTGTCCTTTTAAAGTTTTTGGAGGTAAAGATTTTTGGTTTTATGTTATAAATCATTTCAAACTTAAAAAATACAAAAAAAATAAAATGAACACAAATGTGTCCACCACCCAAATTTATTAGAAGATGCCAATTTAAAAAGTTTTTATTATGCCAGTAAGCGGTATCACTAACTACCCAGTTGCTTATGCCAAAACCCAGTTACTAAATTTTAATCCTTTCTCCTGATTTCTATCTGGTCAGTGCAGGTAACATTGTCATAATTTTACTTCCCAAATGTCTCTCACATGTGCCCAGATCCTCTTCATCCCCATGGCCACAGCTGAGGCCCAGGGCCCCACCATCTCTCACATGGGCTCCACCATCTCTCACGTGGGCCCCATCATCTCTCACATGGGCTCCACCATCTCTCCCCTGGGCTCCACAACTTCTCACGTGGGCTCCATCACCTCTCCCATGGTGTACTGCAGAACCCTTCCTACCACAACTGCTTCATCCAACCACGCTTCCCTTCAGACAGTAAGATCTCAGAGGCAAGGCTGTGCTTATCCTTGATCCACCACTTAATCTCCAGCCCCAGCACTTAGCAGGAACCCAGTAAATGTTTTCAAATGAATTGATGAATGCCATTTTATGTGCTACACAATTTCCTTCTTTGTCAACATGATATATGTGTTTTAATGGTTTCTGTTGCAGAATGAACATGGAGAAACATAACTCATCTTTGGTGGTAGAACCATCTTACGCAGACTTGGTCATCAACGCAGGAAAAGTAACTTTCGGTGAAGGGAACAGAAACAAGCTGCAGAAATCTCAGAGAGACCAGGAGAAGGAGACAGTTTCACAGGCTGCGTGTGCTTTATTGAATTCGGGAGGAGGAGTGGTTCTGATGGAAATGGCAAATAACGATGAGCATCCTGTGGAGATGGGACTGGATTTAGAAAAGGCTTTGAGAACACTTATTCAGTCTTCAGATTTGCAGGCTTTCTTTGAGACCAAGCAAGAAGGGAGGCGCTTTTACCTTTTTGTTAAATCTTGGAGACCTGGCTCTTCCTCCGAAGATGATTCCATCAAGCCTCGCATTTGCAGCCTGACTTCTTCATTATACTGTAGATCTGGCACCTCTGTGCTTTCCATGGAATCAGGAGAGGCATTTAATTTTCTGAAAAACAAGAAAAGAAATGCAAAACTTTTGAGGAATGAACCTTCTAACAAAATTCTCAGGGAGTCAAAGCGAAACTTCCATAACTTGAATCCTGCTCAAAAAATCTTCCTAAGAGACCAGCTTCAACGTGGTGAAATCCTGCCATTTCCTGAGTCTCACTATGTAGAATTCAAACAGTTCTCTACAAAACACATCCAACAATATGTTAAAAACATAATTCCAGAGTATATCCCTGCTTTTGCAAACACTGGAGGTGGCTATCTTTTTATTGGAGTGGACGACAAGAGCAAGAAAGTTCTGGGATGTGCTAAAGAAAATTTTGACCGTAACTCTTTGAGAAAGATAATAGAGGATGCAATAAGGAAATTACCTTGTGTCCATCTTTGCCAATCCCGACACCAGATACCTTTCACACTCAAATTCTTGGGTGTATTAGAGGAAGGACAGTTATACGGCTATGTTTGTGCCATCAGAGTGCAGCCGTTCTGTTGTGCAGTGTTCTCGGAAGCTCCCAAATCATGGATGGTGAAAGATGGGCAAGTCTGCAGACTGACCGCTAAGGAATGGGTAGACATGGTGATAGACACAGACCCAGGTAAGAGGGGAAAGCAACTCCCTCCTGTCCTTTTTCTGCCTCTAGTACCTTGAAACCAGACAGGTTTTTCCTTCTTTCCTGTGACTTTGTACTTCTCACACCCACTAAATTCTGTGTTTTTTGAATCTCCAAGAATCCTGCTTTCCATACACGATAAAATTTTGTTGGGTAATTTAGAAGCCCAAATCAATGTCTTATAATAGGTCATTTTTTTTCACATCAGAGATGAAAAGAAAAAGTGGCGGGAATGGTTGCCTTGTAGTAGCTCTTACTGTTTCAGAAGTCATTTATTAAAATTTCGCCCAAACTGAGGAGCTCAGTTGGTTAGAGTGATGTCCCAGCAGACCAAGGTTGCAGGTTCGATCCCTGCTCATGGTACATACAAGAATCAACCAACAAATGCATAAATAAGTGAAACAACAAATCTCTAAACATCAATAAATAAAATTTTAAAATAAAATTTCAGAAATTTTATGAGCCAGTTGTTAAACATGGTCCTTATTAAAAATTGTTATATAAACATATAAGTATATTAAAAATAAGTATAATAAATACAAACTCAGTTCTGCCTAATTATTTACTACATTTGAATACTCTGTTTGCTTGTGAGGTTATTTACATCTGTTTTATCTGTCTGGAGGAAATACTATAGAATGCTGTGCTACTGTGCATTTCTTCCCAGCTCCGCACTTACTGACATCACATTGGTAGCTTGAAATTGTCCATGGCGGGAATACTGCACCACAAAAGTAAACTACATGTACATACGTGTTTAGTTAAAGAATGTGCTACATGCCAAAAAAAAGAAGCGGAAACAAAACGCTATCTAGATGTAGAGAGTGAAGAATTATATTGAATGGGAAGGGCACTGTTGGGTTTTGGCAACCTCCATGTGCAGTACACGCACTTGTCTCCAC
>PVIA01014185.1:0-28285 GCA_004024845.1 Tonatia bakeri
CTGTGCCCCTCTCTGTGTCCTGTGACCCTGGACTGTGCTTGGCACACACCTGCCTCCCAGCTGGCTTGGTTCTTTCTAAACTAAAAGCCCCTAAGTCTGCAGAAGCAAATGCACTAATGAATCAGTCCTATTGTCCAAAGGTTGGTGGGCGGGGCTTCATGGAAGGTTGTGTTTGCAAAGAACCAGCTGGGTCTGGGGGCTAGAGTTCTAACTGGATGCTGTGGGCATCTCTAGGTCCATCTATGGCACAGATCACAGGCACTATGTGGAGAGAAGGTGGACTCCTAGCCTCTGTCCCTCACTACAGGGAGTCGCATGATTATGACCTCACAGGGGAGGGCTCAGCCCCATGAGGGGGAGAAACAGGACCTGACGGGAAAGACCTGAGACTTCTCAGGGTCACAGCCCAGAGAGGGGCTACTGGGAGACAGCACCAGACAGGAAGTCTCCCAGGAAGAGCTGGGGTCAGCGGGAAGGGACTTTCTCACTGTCCTGGGTCAGCCAGTTGAGGTCAGACAGAGAAGAGGAGGTGTCTGCAAGGCCGCTGTCACATTCTCCTGGATGGGCTGGGGCTCAGCCTCTCCAAGGGCCCAGACCTGCAGCTCACCCCAGACCTCAAGCTCCCACCCAGGGGGCACCCAGTCCTGCAGTCCGTGCTGCTTAAGGAGAAGAGCATCGGGTTCAGGGAGTGCATCCTCCCTCCTGGCACCAAGGCTGGTGTGTGTTATGACCCTGGGCCTCAACCCCACCTGCTCAGTGCCCCATGATCCTGAGCCCCAGTCACCCAGCACCTCCAAGAAATGGAAGGTTTAGACCACAGGCTCTGCCCTGGGGAAGAACCCAGTAGGTGAACCTCTGGATTTGGGGTGGTGTGACCACAGAAGTCGGTGTCCCGGTGTGCTGCAGAGAACCCAACATCTGTGGTCAGAATTATAGCACTGGCTCTCCTGGGTCTCCAGCGTGCAGACGGCAGCTGGTGGGACTTGCAGGTTCTGTGACCTGTGATCCTGTTCCTGTACTGAATCCATCCTTCCTCTCCTGGGTCTCTAGGTAACGTACATACCAGAACCTACTGGTTCTGTGTCCCTGGGGAGCCCAGACTAGTGCACTGATAGATGAAAAGTAATAGAGAGATGGAAAGGCAGAAATTCAATCCATGATGGAAACCCAAGAAAATAAAGATAAAAATGGAGAATTAGGAAGAAAATTAACTCTGAGTAGAAATGGCACATGAAAGATCAGTACAATTTAAACTGAGGAGGAGGCTGGACACCCACCCTCTCTGAGTCAGGACAGAAACCTCCTGGCTAATGGGATGTTTTTCTCTCCTGGGGTCAGAGGTATCAACCTTGGGAACTTAGTGAGTATTTCAGTGCCTAGATTTTAAAAAACAAAAGAAAGAAAAGACTGCAGGCACTACGGAGGGTTTGAACCAGGTACTATGAACCAGGATTCAATATGCTAATGTTTCGCAGAACAAAAGTAGCAATTGCACATTTGAAAGACCTGGCTGAATTTTGGTTGAACTTTTAAAATATTCTTTTAATATAGAATAACATTTTTAATACCAGGCCTATAACAGGCATGCAAGTTCCTTCTGTTTTCTATTTTAGAAAAAGAAGAGGAAAGAAAATAAAAGAAGAGAAAAGACAAGAAAAAAGCTAAATTAATCCAAAGAAGACGCTTCTGCCCCCTAGAAGTTCTCAGGGTAAAGATTCCTTTTAACCTGATGGGGCAGGCAATTTGACTCATAAGCTGGGTATGGTGAAACCAGATGGGCAACAATAGCTGGGTCCCTGGAAACTGCTGGACAGCATTCTCTGGGTCTCTAGAAACTGCTGGACATTAACTGGGTCTGGAAACTGTGGAACAACATTAGTTGGGTCTCTGGAAACAGCCAGGTGCCAGTACCTGGGTCTCTGGAAACAAGAGTTACAAGTGAGCTTTACCAAGCAGGTTGGTTGTAGGAGGGGCTTCCTGGTTAGTGAACCTCCTGCATGTTCACTAGGGATCCCCAAAGTCCAGGTCTTGCCTCCAGGGGAAATATGTAGATGACTTTCAGGAAGGACATAGTTTAATAGGGAAGTCCTCCAGATGGCCGCTACCTGCCTTTGCAAGAGTGACGTCTGTGTTCCAAGGTGCAGAAGCCAGGTGGTCCTGAAGTCAGTGTCTGGGGAGGGCTGCGTACATGCTGGACTGAGCTGTGCGTTCCGTGGGCTGTGGGGACTCAGTGCGAGCTGCTCTCCAAGTGAAGGCCCGCTGGTCCAGCAGGGCATATGTCACCTCCTGGGGGTCTCCTGCAGCAGGGCTCTGAGGGACACACCCAGGCTAGGTTAGTGTGGCCGAGCTGAGGGGTGGGGACTGTGGAAAGGAAAGACTGGGCAGCCAGCTTCCACGTGGTCCCTGTGATGCCACCTCCCGAATCTCCATTGTGTGACCTCCTTCCACACAGAGTCAGAGTTGGTTTGTATGACCCACAGACCATGGCAGAACTGAGGTCCTGCAACCTCCCAGGAGGGGCCACAAAAGACATTGTGGCTTCGGCCCATCCACCTTGGTATCGCATCCTCTGGGGAGGCCGGCTCCATGGAAGAGCCCACCTGCCTGCAGAGGAACTGAGCCTCCCACCCCCAACCCTGCAGGGGTGCCACCCTACACATGGACTATGCAGCCCCGGTCAGGCCCTCAGCTGGACACAGCCCTGGTCGTCTGCACAGCAACCTCATGAGAGTCCCTGAGCCAGCACCACCCAGCACATTCCATCTGCTTCCACATCCTCACCAGGATGCTGGGATGATTTTGTGAACCTGCTAAAGTAGGGGTGCTCTGCTACCCAGAAACCACTGGCAAATACAAGGACTCACTGGGCTGTGCATGGCTCTGTTTTCCTCAGGAAGTGCATCCACTGTGGTGGCCACATCTGCAGGGGAGAGAACAGTGGTCAGCTCTTGGAGGTGGACCTTTGTAGCCCAATGTGCCTGAGAATTCACAGGGTCTGATTTCACACCCTCCTCCTCCAGAAGAGCCTATAGTGTTCCCAGACACCCTCTCACCCCCCACTGCTTCCAGAACGGCACTGAATGTGCATTTCCCTTCTCCCAAGAGGTCCCCTCTCCTTGTCCCTTTACCTGCTGGACTCTGTGAGGTCAACTGTCAGGCTGAGCCTGAGGAGAGAGAACAGGTGAGCATGGGGGGCAGCTGGAGGCAGAGAACTGGAAGGGGGATGCATGGTAACCCCCAGGGGTCTCACCTCTCCTGGGGCCTTGGCTCCTCATCCTTGCTGCTGGGAGGCCCTGAGGACAGACAGGGGTGTGAATTAGGAGGAGGCTGTCTTCCCAGCACCCCAAATGCCTTCCCACATGACCCCACCCTGACCCTGCGACTCACCAAATTTTTTCTGACGCTGATGGTGGACTAAGAGGAGGGCCAGGAGGAGGAGACAGAGCAGAGAGGCCACACAGATTCCAAAAGGAATATAAAGATGCCCTGTCGACAGGCCTGAGGGAGCAGGGGAGATGGAACCAAGGTATCAGTGTTGTGCATTTAGTGAGCACCTACTGCATACCATGCCTGTGCTGGAGGCTTGGCATATTCACACCCACATGGATGATCTCACGTGCCTCGTAGTCCTGCCACATGGGGACCATTACCCCCATTTTACAAAACCAGGGTCGTGAGTCAGGATGTCGGGTCCTCTGTCCACAGGACAATGGAGGAACTAGAATGTGACAGATGCCCAACCCCATTCTTTCCCTCCCCCAAGAGGCACACTCCAGGCACGCCCTCTGACCCCATCACTCACTGCTGGTCTTAGTGTCTGGGGAATCTGTCTGCATGTGTCCTAGGAGTGAGGAATCAGGGGAACATGGGTCAAAGGCCAGAAATGGGCAGAGGAGGCTCTGAGCGTCCCCAGCCCCAACCCAGGGGGTCTCCCTGCCTCTGTGACCCTCACCTGTTCCCTCCAGTGCCACTCTGCTGGTGGAGCTTTCTGTGAGGATAGAAATACCATATGTTAGTCCTGTCCAAATTGGTAACCACATTTTATTGAATCCATTGATATTGGAGTTAAATAAATGTGTCTATGCATCAAATACATATATGCATATATGTATTTATTTGTATATATACACATATAAGTAATTTTTTAAAATTAATCCTTCACCTTGCTGACCCAGTCCCCAACCCCTCCCATCTGACAGCTGTCATTCTGTTCTGTGCATCTGTGTCTCTGTTTCTATTTTCTTTGCCACATTATTTTGTTGACTAGACTCCACATAGAAGTGACGTCATATGGTATTTGTCTTTCTCTTACTCTCCTAGCCCAGGGCAGAGGACTGGACCCCAGAGCCTGATCCCAAGCACAGAGCCCCCCAGAACCCCTCCAGGCTGTGGTCTCTACTCACCAGCTGTGGAGGGGGGGTTGTGGGTGTGCTGGGGGTGGAGCTGATGACTCTGGGGCTCCTGTGAACAGGGCAGGAGAAGGCTGATGCCATGTGGGGGCTGCCTGGGGTCTGTCCCACCGAGCCAAGACCCTCTCCACCCTGATTGTCCACCCACAGGCCACATGTGTCCATCACTCTGTCCCAGAAGACCCCTCACATTCCTGAGAAATGAGGGCAAGGAGTCAAGGAGAGCCCCCTGCTCCCCTCTGCTGAGGGGAAGTGGTCACTCCTCTTACGTCCCACCTGAGGCTGCTCCTGACTCCATGAGTCAGCATGGAGTTGATCCTGTGAAACCCAGGGGCACATGGAGGGGGTCAGAGTGTCCCTGATGGACTCTGAGTCCAGGACATCTCAGGCCTGAACACACTGGGAAACACAGCTTCCACCCCCAAATTCCACAAAGCAACATCCAGACCTGGTCAGGGCCCCTAGACCACATGAGTTCCCAGAAAGGATCAATCATCCAGAAAGGACTTATTACCTGGAGCCTCGCCATGTCTGGCCCAGAAAAAAGGACAGTAAAACACCATCTTGCAGGGTGTGACACCTGCCTCCCTGTTTCCCACCATCCTGTCCCCAGCTGACCTCTGGGAGTCCACTCCCCACCCAGCCCTGCAGGGACAGCTCTGTGTCCACAACAATGCCGGGCTCAGTGTGCAGGCCATTGTGTTGTCCAGATGGGTCCAGTACTCCAGGGCTCTGAACCAGGGGTGAAGGCTAAAGGACATAAGTGCAGAGGGACAGGGGAACCACAAGACTGGGGGCCAGCACGAGGGCAGGGAGCCTGGGACAGAGAATAGGGGTGGAGAATAGGGGTGCAGGGACCTGGGGCAAATCTGAGGGTGGAGTGGAGACATCCTCATCTGTCACCTTCAGCTCCAGAATCTCACTGCGCTCAGACCAGCTGCCCCCTTTGCAATACAGGCAGCGATAACTCCTGGCAGTGTTATCACTCATGGCGTTGATGTGGAATGTGGTCTCTGCCCCCTGAGAACCACGCTGAGACTCATTCTCTGATCCCAATGGGAAGACCTTATGTTCTTCTCCTCCAGACAGAATAACTCAGCCCCAGCTGGGACCCAGCATACAATGGTCACAAGCTGTCCCCGGTGGATCACAGGTCCCAGCCTGGCCCTGATGGAGGGTGTGGGCAGGACCCCTGGGAGGAAGGAGAGAAGATCTCAGGGTGCCTCAGGAGGAAGTCACCACACTCACAGTGCCAGTTTTTCTCAGTTCACTCCCTGGTTTTTAGCAAACATGCAGAGCTGTGCGACCATCCCCATGACCCAGTTTAGAACTTCCCACCATCCTTTTCCCAAACACCACCCCCACACCTACTCCAGTGACTGTGAATCCTCATCACTGCAGAGTGACCCCCCTGACACAAAACCTTGAGTCCTGGTCACACGTTGGGCTTTTCTCAGGGTGACACAGGAAAGGTCAGAGCAGAGCAGCCTGGGGTCCTGGACACTACTCTCTGCCCACGGTCACTTTCCAGGGGACAAGGATGCTGGGAGGGTGGCAGAGGGTG
This sequence comes from Tonatia bakeri, assembly GCA_004024845.1. Lineage (NCBI taxonomy): Eukaryota > Metazoa > Chordata > Mammalia > Chiroptera > Phyllostomidae > Tonatia > Tonatia bakeri. The sequence goes on from PVIA01014185.1 coordinate 5,974, forward strand.
AGGGTGACAGGTCACGTGTGGGGACTGGCAAGAAGGTGTCTGATGAGTGACCTGGGCCAGGTCTGAAGGGGAGCTGGTAACACTGTGGCTACCAGTGGGGGCAGCAGAGCTCCACTGGAAGTCAGGGGAGGGGAGGGTGGAGCTCCACACAGATCTGATCACATGACCCCAGTGGGTAGGGATTCCTGACTCCAGGTCAATCCTCTGAGCAGAACCCATCTCTGTCCCCACTGCATTCTCTATGTTCCTCCCAGCCTATTCCCATTGTCTTGTATTCAGGGTCCTGAAACCCATGTGTGCCACATGGCTGGGGTAGGGGTAAGAGAGGACTGGTAGCCCTGAAACGGGAAGATGGCACCCACAGCATGTGATCCCCAAGAGAGGCAGGTGCTGGCCAAGGCTCCCCACTAAGTCACTTGATCACTCCCTCCCTCACTCATTCTTTCGTCCCCATCCTAGTTCCTCTCCATCCATCTACAGAGGGGCTCCATGTGCCACTGGCCACACAAACACGAGACTCACACACAAGGACCTGCCTCCATGACTGGAGGGAAGAGGGAGCACAGAGGATGATGGAGGGATTGTGCAAACCCACAGTCACATTCGGTGAGTGACAGGCACCCTGTGTGAGTGTGGGAGTCTCGGGGCAGATGACTGACCACTGATACCCTCTAAGAGTCAGAGAAAGAGGCACTGAGCTGAGACCCGGAGACCAAGTGTGAACCAGCCAAGCCCAGTGAGAGGAGATGTCAGCTGGGGAGGGGACAGGGTCAAGCGAGTAGGACAATATGTTTGTGGGAGTGAAAGGAACGCTGGGTCTCAGCACATCAGTGGATCAGACAGCGTGAGACCAGACCCATCCAGACAGAGGAGGGGCCTGGGTCTCATCCCAGCTGAACACAAGCCATGAAAGGACTCTAACGAACATTAACACTTTGCCATAAAACACAATGTATACAATAAAGTGAGTTTAAAAAGGTAGACTTACTGTTCTGCATGTGGATGATCTGACCCAGGCAGAGCACTGGAAGAGAAGCTGTGGTGAGAAAAACGCCCAGTGCCCGGCCTCCTCCCGCGGCTGCACTCTGATGGAGGCAGGGCTCAGACCCCCAGAATGTCCAGCTCCCTCCTCAGCATTCCCTCTGAGCACAGCCCTTCTTCTTGCTCTGAGTCTCAAGAAAGCCCCAGCCCCCTCTCCCAAACAGATGCTCAGTATAAACCTGTCCCCATGCTCAGGTACCTGCTTCTAGGACTGAACATTCTATGGTCACACTTGGGTTGGGACCAGAGCTGAGGGGTCAACCCCCTTGGAGGGACTATGAGTCTCTTGGACTAGAGTCAGGACTCGAATGTGATGGAGACACCTCCCCAGGCTCCCACCCCCTCTGTCCCAAGACATTATCCCTCCATTCCAGCACTCACCCAGGACCAGGAGGGAGCTGGTATGGAGGCCCATGGGCAGACCTGTAGCTGTACGGTCCTGGAACTGGAGAATGAAGGATAGAGCCTGCAGCTGACACAGTGGACAGGAAGTGTGGGTCTGGGGTTTTCCCAGGTCTGGTACATCAACGTCCTCCTGCAAAGGGGAAGAGCTAATACAAATGGCCCTCAGTGCAGGTTGGGTACGTCATGTCAGAGTAACCGACAGAGACTGGTGGGAGCTGCACCAGTGAGGCAGATGGCACCCGTGTGCAGGGCTCACTCAGCAGGAACGGGGTCACTAGGTGGCCTGTCTGCAGGACCCGGGAGCTCTCTCGGGAATGATCTTGTTTCTGAAGCTTCAGTCTCAGCTTCATGGTGACCTCAGGGGCCCCTCGGGTTAAAGACTGGCTAGATTTTGGGATCAGCAAATGGGACTAGGACTTGCACTTGGGAATGTGTCCTCAGTACCTATCTGTCTTTTTGTTGGTTTGTTTTCCTCATTTTTCCCCGCGGACGGAACTGATGAACAAGGAGTTGAGGAAGTGTCCTGACAATTCCCGCATCTTCCCCACAACTCATCCTGCCCCCTGGCAGCCCTGCCCCATCACAAATCTGTGCTTTCCGTCTTCCTGAGAGTGAAAAGCAAGGGGAGATCAGTAAACATGTATTTATATCTGTCATCCCTCTAGTTTCTGGATTATTATTTACTCAAATTGCTATTTTTAATTTAAAGTGATACAGAAGCTCACAGTTACATGGTGATCACAGGACTGGATTGGGGAAGGGGACGTGGTGGGCAGTGTCCACTTCTCTCCCCTTTGGTTTGGGGACTGTCCCCAGCTGCTTCCGTTTTCTTCCCAGTATCCGTCCTCTTTGGGAGGGAGTCTGGGGGCTGAGTTCCTACACAATTCTTAAGGGAATACAGCAGCATTGAGAGTTCAGGCGGTCGTGTGGCATACGGTCTTTTATTTTCTGAGGAGCTGTTGGTTCTTCCCATTGCATTGCAGCCAACACTGCCTTTATGAGAACGTAAAGAGGGAATAGGCTGTGAAGTCACACTCCATGTGGTGTCCTGCAGCTGAGTACTCCCCGGGCTGCAGTCTGTGGGGCAGGAGACAAAAAAATGCTGGCCCTGAGGCCTCTCCTGATGCTCATGGGCCACAGATCCACCAAGTCTCTTAGAACTTCCAGCACCCACATGAAGACAAGAGCCCTTAGCAGCCCTCTCCTGAGTGTGGGGGAGGGGAGGGTGGGCTGCTGGATTGTTTCTGTTCTCTAAATGATGCTGAGAAGACAGCACTCTGGTGAGCCTTGTGTTTAAGGCAGAAAGGCCCCAACTTGTCCAGACTAGGTGCGGGGTTTACCTGTGATGCTTCCTGACACAATGGAAAACAGTATGGAGGATCTTCGAAAACTTGAAAATACAGTCCAATCATAGCATTCAGCAATTTTTTTTCTTGGTGTATATCCAAAGGAAGTGAAAGCGGGATACCCAAGAGATAAAACTACTACCATGTTTATTGCAGCATTATTCACAATAGCCAAGCTATGGAATCCACCTAGGTGCCCATCGATGGATGAAGAAGATTCACACAGCCCTGGCTGGTGTGGCTCAGGAGATTGGGTGCTGGCCTGTGCAGCAAGGGTTTGCTGGTTCCATTCCCAGTCAAGACACATGCCTGGGGTGCAAACCAGGTCCCCAGTTGGGGGCTCATGAGAAGCAACCACACATTGATGTTTCTCTCCCTCTCTTTCTCTCTCTCTTGCCATCACTCTAAAAATAAATAAATAAATTCTGACAAACAGAAAGTAGATAAAATAAATTATGTGTCTGTTTACATGTTTTTCACATATCATTTTTTCATTCAGAAAACTAGAAATGAACACAAATAGTCACCTCCAATATGTGGGGTGACAAGGAGAAGGGAATAGAACCAAGTGGTCATCTCTGATTGTACCATTCTAGGCGCTCTCTCTTCTGCAACATGAAAATATTCTCCATATTCAAGACACAATTAAATAATAAAAGATGAAAAAACAGACTCTGACATGAATATAAACAAATAAAAATAAATATGAGTGTGTTGATATTCAACAACCACAGGTACATGGTAAACCCTCATCCCTCAAAAAAGGAAATCTAAGAATTTGCTAAAAATTGGGTTTTCAAAAAAGGGACGCAGGTACAACATAAGTGAACCTGCAATGTTACCCCAGGTGGGAGATACCTGTGTGGATAGACATGGTGTATCCTCCCTGATAGTAAATGGTCCATACAGAAAAAAATCACAAAATCCCAGGAGCCCTGACTTCGTGTAACCCCAGGTCACGCATTCTAAATATCATTCCCAGTGAAAAGGGACCCAAGACCGTGGGGGCCCCTGGTCCAGGGCAGGAGCACAGATGGGCCCGGACTCCCTGTCAATCCACAAAGTGCAGTCGGGCCCAGCTAAACACTGCGGGTGTCTCAGAAAGTGCAGCGCGAAAGGATCTTCTGCAGATGAGTCTGGGGAGCTGGGCTGCTTCTCACAGGGAGGGGGCCCTGCTCCCAGCAGGACACAGGCACCTTGCAGGCAGCGCCTGCCCTGGAGGAGCCCCTCCCTCCCCGAGACTGTCTCAGATCCGGAGCAGAGAGGGGTTGGCACTTGCCCGGAGAGGAGGAGCCTCAGGGAGAGCCAAGGGAGCCTCCCCTCCTCGTGTGCTGTCCCTGCGGGGACAGGGGAGAGCCAGAGAGTCCCTGCCCAGCCCTGCTCTGCAGGAGACCAGGTGACTGGCGTTTGTCCTGCCCTGCGTCCCGGCCGCAGGGGACCCAGCGCAGGTGCAGCACAGTCACCCACACAGCGTCTCAGAATCAAGCCCTGTCACCCCACACCCAGCCCATGGGGCGCCCCGCTGGGCAACCTACTCTGGTGGGCGAGTGTGGGTGAAGGGTCAGGAGGTGGTGGGTCAGAGCTTCTTAAGAAAACCTCTGCCCTGGCTTCCAGAACTTCGGGGGCATCCTGAGACCCCAGAGTGTGGGATGCCAGGTTCCTAAGATCCCTCTCGCTGCTGTGACAAATGTGCCCCAGTGTGGTGCCTCAGAGCCCCGGGGATGTCTTATCTGAGGATGTGGGAGGTCGGGAGTCTGAACGGGCTGACCTTGAGGTGTCTGAGGGCCCCCTTCTCTCCTGGAGGCTCCGGGGAGAGCCCCTCCCTTGTCTTCCAGCATCTAGAGACCCCGCATTCTGTGACACGCGACCCCTTGCTCCCTTGTCTTCAAAGCCAGTGGGTCCTTCTCAGGAGGCATCACTGGGACCCAAGGTCTGCTTCCTCCTCCACCTCTGAGGAGCCTGTGATGCCCTTGACCTTTGTGAGTCACGCTGTCCTGGGGGCCCGTGTACCAGTGTCCATGTCCCTGCTCTCACTTCCCTGCCTGGGAGCCCGGCCTGGGGCTGCTGGATGGAGGGAGATTCCCTGTTCACATTCTGAGGAGCAGCCCTGAAGTTCCGCTCAGAGGCTGCACCACTTTGTGTCCCCACCAGGGGGCGCAGGGGCTCCCGTTCCTCCACAACCTTGCCACACTCGCTATTTTTAGATTATTTTGTTTAATTTATTTATCAAATACATATGACATGTATTATTTCAAGGGCACAGCATAGGGGTTAAACATTTACATACCTGATGAAATGATCCCCCCAGTAAGTCTAGTGCCCACCATTTAAAATGATTTCAACAATAGTTATACTAAGGAGTGTGAGGTGAAGTCTCACTGTGGTTTTCCCTGAAGTTCCTTCTCTGGATTTTAGATCCAAGTCAGCTGGGACCCGAGGGGACAGATGCAGGAGGCAGAGAACATTCCAGGAACAGAGGTGGGTGTCCAAGGGCCAAGAGCAGGTGCAGTTCCACAGGTGATAGTGTGGGTGAGACCACCATCTTTAGCAGCACATGTCCGGTCCCAGAAGGCAGGAAAGAACTCAGGGCTCCAGGAGGAGGAAGAGGGAGGCAGAGGCTGCAGGGACCTGGGGCCTGTCTGAGATCCGGGAGAGAATGGAGACCCAGGCAGGACGGAGCAGGGCTGTGAGTGGTTGAATGTCAGGCCTGGAGCCAAACCCTGGAGAAGGAGACGGACCACACAGGAGGCCAGGTGCCTGCTTCTCCTGCACACTTTCAAGGACAGATTCCCGTGCACAGGGCAGCCTCACCAGGTGCACTGGGAAATACACAAAACAGGAGTGGCTTTGGGTCTTTTGGACTAAAGTGGGAGCCAGGGGCACTGTGGAGGACCCCCTGGGGCCTGGAGTCTAATTTCTCTGGCTGAGGTTCCCTCGTGTCCATTCCTGTGGTTGGTGTGGCCACCTGCTCCAGCTGTGCCCAGCCTCTGCCAGAATCACCACCAGGATCAGCAACACCACACAAGAAAGGATGATGCAGACAGAGTTTCCCACAGTGTAATTCCAGGAGGCAGGGTCTGGAATTACAGGACAGGGGGTGACTGACAGTCAGACAAGACCTGGCCAAGCCCATGACCTATGAGACAGGAGCTCCTCCTTCATTGGACAGGACTTGTCCCTTTGACTACTTCCCCTGGGCACTCTCATCTGGGTACTTAATATTTTGGGAGCCTGCTCCTGTGCGTGGGGTGGTGAGTTTAGGGGTTGTTTCAAGGACTGAGAAAGAACTGATGTTTCCCTACTGCACAGACCCTCCCTTCCCTGGTAGCACTCGGCACCTGCCCTCCCCACCTGATGACCCCTGGGTCCGCACCCGTAGGCTTCACTACCAGCCACCTACAGGGCCCCAGTGCAGGGCACAGCTGCAAACTCAGACTTGCTCAGGGATCCAGGGGGAGTCTCCCTTCCTGACTCTCACACCCCCTGCTGAACAGGCCTCTTCCTCTAGAGGATGCAAAATGTCCCTGCCTGCTAAGTGTCCACTCTCCAACAGAGAAGCAGGACCTCTCCCCACTGCCCACCCCCCAGCAGAGTTCCCAGGAGGGGATGTCCCAGTCTGAGGTCCCCACTCCCCAGCCCAGGAGGGGCTCCTGTGAGGGGGCAGGAGACACCCTGAGCCCATGTTCCTCCTTGGCCTGTGCCTCTCATCCTGGCTCTGCAGCTCCCACAGGGTCCACATCCAGCCTCTCTCTCTGCATCTCTCAGTACAGAGGACTTCCCCTGAACTCCCAAGAAAGGGACAGACACATGTGAGGACAGCACATAGAATTCTCTGTGTCTACTTCTCTGAGAGTCAGGACACCCCTCAGAATGTCCTGTCACCCTGCATACATTAGCACAAAGGAGTTAGACCCTGGTCCACAGAGAAACAGGGTGGGTGGGAGCCACCTCACTTGGTCACATGCCAGGAGGTCCTCAGAGCTAATCCTACCTATCAGGACCACTGTGTCTCCCACAGTGCCCCAGGCCAGTGAGGGGTCATAGGTCAGGATAAACTGGACATGCCCACTGACACAGGGGAGTCTGAGTCATAGCTGTATAAAGAGCAAAGAGAGAGTCAATACTAGGTTTTAAAGGAAGAATTCCTCCCTCCTTGCCCCACGCCTTGAGACAGTCACTTAAACCCTGACTCCAGGACCTCTCAGGAGCTGACCACACCCACAGAACACACAACCTCATCCCAAAGGTCCCCCAAAGCACCTTCTAGCCCTGGCCAGGGACCCCATGAAACTCACAACTTACCCAGTGGTGGACGGACCACCCACAGGGGACACACTGCCTGGGGTCCCCATGGAGTCTGCCCAAGTGCACAAAAAAAGCTTAAAACCATTCTGAGTGAAAGGACCAAGGTCCCTTGAAGGGGATCTGTCCCTGAAAGTACACTCTCTTCCCAGCCCTGCAAGACAGCTCCCAGCCCACCCCATACTCAGGCTCCGTGTCCAGGCCACCCTGGTGTCCAGATGGAACCAGGGCTCCAGAGCCCTGAGCCAGGTGTGAAGGCTGAGGGACATGAGTGCAGAGGGTCAGGGGAGACACAGAGCTGGGGGCCAGCAGGAGGCAGGGAGAGAGGAACAGAGGACACAGCTGGGGATAGGGGACAGGGACCTGGGGCAAACCTGAGGGTGGAGTGGATCTGTCCTCGCCTGCCATCTTCAGCTCCAGAGGCTCACTGAACTCAGACCAGCTGAGCCCTTTACTGTAGAAGCAGAAATAACTCCTGGCAGTGGCCTCACTCACTGCCTCGATGCGGAATCTGGCCTCTGCCCCCTGGGAGCCATGTTGAGAAGGGAATTTCTCATCCCAATAGGCAGATCTGTTCTCCTTCTCCACCAGACGGAATGTGTCAGCCCAGGCTGGGCCCCAGCACACAATGGTCGCAGGCCGACCCCGGCAGATCACGGGATCCAGTTCGGCTGTGATGGAGGGTTTGGGCAGGGCCCCTGGGAGGAAGCAGAGAGTTCTCAGGCTACCAGAGAAGGAAGTGACCACACCTCACAGTCCCCCGTTTTCTGGGTTCACTTTCGTGCTTTTAACAAACGTGCAGAGCTGTGCAACCACCCATGACCCAGTTTAGCACACCCCACCATCCTTTCCCCAAACAGCATCCCCACACCCATTCCAGGGGACTGTGAATCCTCATCACTGCAGACTGACCCCCCTGGCACAGGTCCCCAAGTCCTGGTCACATGTTGGGCTTTTCTCTGGGTGACACGGGAGGGGTCAGAGTAGGCCAGAGTCCTGGAAATGTGTCTCTGCCCACGCCTACTTTCTAAGAGACAGAGACTTGGGTAGAGAGGCGGAGGGTGAGGATGAGGGATCATGTGTGGGGACACGGAAACTGGAGTCTGAGATGTGGGAATGACCTGGGCCAGGACTGAAGGGCAGTTGGTGACATTGTGGAGACCAGTGGGGGCGGCAGAGCTCCACTGGAAGTCCAGTGGGGGTAGAGCTCCACCCAGATCTGGTCACATGACCCCAGTGTGTGGGGATTCCCATCTGCAGGGCAATCCTCTGAGCATCACCCATCTCTGTTCCCACTGCATTTTCTACCTTCCTTGCAGCCTGTTCTCATTTCTAGTATTGAGGGTCCTGAAACCCCATGTGTGCCACGTGGGTGGGGCAGGGCGAGGAGAGGGCTCAAAGCCCTGAAACAGGAAGATGGCACCACAGCACGTGATCCCCAATGGAACAAATGCTGGACAGGGCTCCTCACTGGTTCACTCAGTCACTCCCTCACTCATTCCTTCATCCCCATCCTAGTTCCTCTCCATCCATCTACAGAGTGTGTCACTGGCCCCACAAACATGACACACACACACAGTCACCTGCCTCATTGTCTGGAAGGAAAAGGGAGCACAGAGGCTGATGAAGGGATCTGGCAAACCCATAACCACAACCCCAAGTGAGTGTGGGAGTCTCAGGGCAGATGACTGACAACTGACCTCCTCTCAGAGTCAGAGGGAAGAGGCAGTGAGCTGAGAACCGAAAGCCAATGGTGAACCACCCAGCCCAGTGAGAGGCTAGTCAGCCTGGGAGGAGATCAGGTCCAGCAGGGCAACGGTGCTTGTGGAAGTGAAAGAAAGGCTGCATCTCCGCAGATCAGTGGGTCAGACAGTGTGAGAACAGGCCCATCCAGACAGAGACAGGGGCCTGGGGCTCATCCAAACTGAATATGAGTCATCAGAGGACTCTAAGGAATATTACTACTTTGCCAGAAAACAAAACATATATATATAAAGCTGAGTTTAAAAAGGTAGACTTACTGTTCTGCATGTGGATGGTCTGGACCAGGCAGAGCACTGGAAGAGAAGCTGTGGTGAGAAAAACGCCCAGCGCCCGGCCTCCTCCCGGGGCTGCACTCAGGGGCCCTGATGGAGGCAGGGCTCAGCCCCTCAGAATGTCCAGCTCCCTCCTCAGCATGCCCTCTGAGCACAGCCCTTCTTCTTGCTCTGAGTTTCCACAAAGACCCAGTTCCCTCTCCCACACAGGTTCTCAGTCTGAACCTGTCCCCACACCCAGGTTCTCTCTTCTAGGACTCAACCTTCCATGGTGAGACTTGGGTCAGGGCCAGAGCTGATGGCTCAGACCCTTGGGAAGGACCTCAAGTCTCCTGGGATGGAGTCAAGACTCAAAAGGGATGAAGACACCTCCCGGGGCTATTAACCCCTCTGTCCCAGGTCTTTATCCCTCCATTGCAGTACTCACCCAGGGCCAGCAGGAGGCTGCGATGGGGGTCCATGCCCAAACCAGCAGTTGCACCGTCCTGGAGCTGCAGAGTGGAGGACAGAGTCTTCAGCCTGCACAGTGTACATGAAGTTTGGGTCAGGGTTTTTCCCAGGTCTATTACATCAACGTCCTCCTGCAAAGGGGAAGAGCTAATGCAAATGGCCCTTAGTGCAGGCTGGCTACATCATGTCAGAGAAACTGACAGAGACTGGTGGGAGCTGCACCAGTGAGGCAGATGGCACCCGTGTGCGGGGCTCACTCAGCAGGAATGGGGTCACTAGGTGGCCTGTCTGCAGGACCCGGGAGCACTCTCTAGGGAATGATCTTCTGAAGCTTCAGTCTCAGCTTCATGGTGACCTCAGGGACCCCTGAGGTTAAAGATAAGCTAGATTTTTAGTTCAGTAACTGGGGTTAAGTATTATACTTTGGGAATCTCTCCTCTGTGCTTGTCTGGGTTATTTTTTTAATAATATATTTTATTGATTATGCTATTACAGTTGTCCCATTTCCATCCCCCTTGATTCCCCTCCACCCTGCACACCTTCTCCCACCCACATTCCCCCACTTTAGTTCATGCTCGTGTGTCATAAGTTCTTTGGCTTCTACATTTCCCATACCATTCTTGCCCTCCCCCTGTCTATTTTCTACCTACCATCTATGCTACTTATTCTCTGTACCTTTTACCCCTCTCACTTCCCTGTTGCTAACCCTCCATGTGATCTCCATTTCTGTGATTCTGTTCCTGTTCTAGTTGTTTGCTTAGTTTCTTTTTGTTTTTGTTTTAGGTGTGGTTGTTAATAATTGTGAGTTTGCTGTGATTTTACTGTTCATATTTTTTGTCTTCTTTTTCTTAGAAAAGTCCTTTTAACATTGCATATAATAAGGGCTTGGTGATGATGAACTCCTTTAACTTGGCCTTACTGGAGAAGCACTTTATCTGCCCTTCTATTCTAAATGAAAGCTTTGCTGGATAGAGCAATCTTGGATGTAGGTCCTTGTCTGTCATGATTTGGAATACTTCTTTCCAGCCTCTTCTTGCCTGCAAGGTCTCTTTTGAGAAATCAGCTGACAGTCTGATGGGAACTCCTTTGTACGTGACTGTTCCCTTATCTCTTGCTGCTTCTAGAATTCTCTCCTTCATTTTAATCTTAGGTAATGTAATTATGATATGCCTTGGTGCGTTCCTTCTTGGGTCCAACTTTTTTGGGACTATGAGCTTCCTGGACTTCCTGGAAGTCTATTTCCTTTGCCAGATTGAGGAAGTTCTCCTTTATTATTTGTTCAATCACTTTTCCACTTTCTGCTCTTCCTCTTCTCCTTCTGGTACCCCTATAATTCGGATGCTGGAATGTTTCAAGATGTCCTAGAGGTTCCTAAGCCTCTCCTCATTTTTTTGAATTCTTGTTTCTTCATTCTTTTTGTTTGGATGTTTCTTTCTTCCTTCTGATCCACTCCATTGATTCGAGTCACAGTTTTCTTCCCATCACTATTGCTTCTCTGTACATTTTCCTTTATTTCACTTAGTGTAGCCTTCATTTTCCCATCTAACTTGCAACCAGATTCGACTAATTCCGTGAGCATCCTGATCACCAGTGCTTTGAACTGTGCATGTGATAGGTTGGCTATCTCTTCATTGCTTAAAAGTATTTGCTCTGGGAATTTGATCTGTTCTTCTGTTTGAGCTTTTTTTTTTTTTTTTTTTTTTTTTTTTTTTTTTTTTTTTTTTTTTTTTTTTTTTTTTTTTTTTGTCTTGTTGTGCCTGTTATGTATGAGGGGCGGAGCCCTAGGTGTTCACCAGGGCAGGTCAGCCCAGTCACTGGGCTGTGACACTGTCTGTGGGGGCGGGATCAGAGAGAGAACAATGGCACTCACTCCACTGTATCTGGGATTTTAGCCCCTTCCACTGCTTCCCCCAAGCAAACTGGGCTTTTCTGGTGCTGATTCCTGGGTGGGTGGGCATGTGCACATTCTAGGACCCTGTGTGTCTCTTCAAGGAACTCTCCTGTGAGGCTGGGAATGTCTACCTGTGCCTCAACCCCCACAGGTGTTTTCAATTGGTGGTTTGATGCTTTATGTTCCCGAGCTGGGGCCCTGGGCTGTGAAGTCTATCTCATTCCCCAGCTTCATCTGGTTTGTGTGCATGCAAATGTGGGACTGCTTGGTCAGCCAGCCGCCCTGTGTGCCTCACTGGGTCTGCCCGCTGCCACTCCATGCCCGGGGTCCGTCAGCCAATGCATTGTGCACCAGGGTCCACAAGCCTTTGCTGCAACCCCTTCTCGCCTGGAGCCCAACTCCGCCCCTCCTACTGGACTGGATGAGTGTGTCTAACTACTTGGTTGCTGGACTTCCGTACACTTCAATTTTCTGTCAGTTCTGGTTGTTTTTTCTTTTCTAAATTTTTGTTGTCCAACAATTGGTTGTGCGATGAGGCACAGTGTGTCTACCTACACCTTCATCTTCGCCGCAAGTTCCCGTCTCCCTGTCTGTTTTTTTGTTGGTCCATTTTCCATGGTTTTCCCCACAGATGGAACTGATGAAGGAGGAGATGAGGAAGTGTCCTGACAATTCTCACATCCTTCCCACAACTCATCCTGCCCCCTGGCACCCCGCCCCATTGCAAACCTGTGCTTTCTGTCTTCTCTGAGAATGAAAAGCAAAGGGAGGTCAGTAAACATGTATTTATATCTGCCATCCCTGCAGTTCCAGGATTATTTCTTACCAAAATAAATATAGTTTAAAAAGACCCAGAAGCTTACAGTTACACAGAGGTCATGGGAGAGGTTGGGGAGGGGGAAGTAATGGGCAGTGTCCACTTTTCTCCCCTTTAGTTTGGGGAATGTCCCCAGCTGCTTCCTTTTTCTTCCTGGCATCCATCCCCTTTGGGAGGGGTTCTGGAGGCTGAATTCTTACACAATTATTATGGGAATAAAGCAGCATTGAGAGTTCCAGCTGTTGTGAGGTGAGCTTCAACTCTCCCACAGACATATGGTGTTTTATTTCTGAGGAGCTGTTGGTTCTTCCATTGTGTTGCAGCCAACACTGCCTTTATGGGAACATAAAGAGGGAAGAGGCTTTGAAGTCACACCCCATGTGGTGTCCTGGAGCTGGGGGCTGCCTGGGCTGCATTCCATGGGGCAGGAGAGAAATATGCAGGCCCTGTGGCCTCTCCTGATGCACATGGGCCACAGGTCTACCATGTCTCCCAGATCTTCCTTCACCGAGTTTAAAAACAAGAGGCTCTTGAAACTAAAATCTGCACCTTGGCTATGGTGGCTCAGTGGATTGATCAGGGGCTTATGAACCAAACGGTCACCAGTTCCATTCTCAGTCAGGGCATAGGCCTGGGTGGCAGACCAGCTCTCCACCCAGGAGCCATGGGAGAGGCCACCACACATTAACGTTTCCCTCCCTATCTTTCTACCTTCCTTCCCTTCTGTCTAAAAATAAATGAATAAAATCCTTAAAAAACATAAAATAAAATGAAATCTGCATCTTGACCCTTATGGTAGATTAAGAAAATCAAGGCACATTTGAAAGGGTAAAGAGAATATTTTCGTTGCCAACCCTCTCCCTAGGTGATGCCCAATTGAAAGGGAGAGGGGTGAGTGAGTGCCTGGCTTCCCCAGCTGAGTGGGATTCTGTACCTACAGAGACACCCTAGAGAAAGGGGGGAAATTACAAACATATATTTCACACAGGGTTAATATCCATAATATATAAAGAAATCATGCAACTCAGTAACAAAAATAAATGATTACAAAACAGCACAGGAAGTAAATATTTTTCAAAAGAAGACTTAGTTACAAATGGCCAACAGACACATGAAATGACGCTCAACATCGCTACTCATCAAGAAATGCAAATTAACACCACAATGCGATAGCACCTCACACCTGTTGGAGGTGAGTAGTGCTGGTGAGGATGTGGACATGAGGAAACACTCCTGCACCCTTCGTGGGAATGTAAATGAATGCAGCCACTATGGTAAACAGTATGAAGGTTCCTCAAAAAATTAAAAATACAGACCAATCATAGCATTCTGCAATTGTACTCCTGGGTGTATATCCACAGGAAGTGAAAGCAGGATACTCAACAGATAAAATTACTGCCATGTTTATTGCAGCATTATTCACAGTAGTCAAGCTAGGGAATCAGCCTAAGTGCCCATCAATGGATGAAGAAGATACACACAGCCCTGGCTGGTGTGGCTCAGTGATTGGGTGCTGCCTGCAAAGAGAGGTGTCACTGGTTTGAATCTCAGTCAGAGCACAGGCCTGGGTTTCCAGCCAGGTCCCAAGTAGGAGACAGGTGAGAAGCAACCACACATTGATGTTTCTCTCCCTCTCCTTCTCTCTCTTTTACCCACTGTCTAAAAATAAAAAAAAAATAAAATCTTTAAAAAGAGAAAGCAGATAAAATAAGATTATGTATCTGTTTACCTGTTTTTCACATATTATTTCTTCCTTCACAAAACTAGAAACTAACAAATCAGTCACCTCCAATACATGGGGGTACAAGGGGAAGGGAGAGAATCAAGTGGTCATCTCTGAGTGTACCATTCCAGGGGGTTGTCACTTCTGAAACCTGAAAATATTCTCCATATTCAAGACACAATTAAGTCATAAATAATGGGAAAACACACTGTGACACAAATGTAAACAAATAAAGATAAATATGAGCTTATTGATATTCATATCAATATGAGCTTATTGGTAAAAAAAAAAGGAAATTTATGAATATGCTAGGAATTGGGTTTTCCTGTAAGGGACCCAGGTACAACATAAATGAACCTGTAACGTTACCCCAGGTGGGAGATACCTGTGGGGATGGACGCAGTGCATCCTCCCTGATACTAAGTGGTCCATACAGAACAAAACCCCAGTAGTCCTGACTTCACGTATCCCCAGGTCACACTTTCTAAATATTGTTCCCAGTGAAAAAGACCCGTGACCCTGTGGGTCCCTGGTCCAGGGCAGGAGTACAGATGGGCGGGGGTTCCCAATCCATCTACATGGCAAAACGATGGGGCCCTGCTAAGGAGAGCGGATGTCTCAGAAAGTGGAGCGGGAAAGGGCCTTCCATGGCCAAGTCTGGGGAGCTGAGCGCCATCTCACACGGAGGGGGCCCCTACTCCCAGCAGGACTCAGGCACCTTGCAGGCAGCGCACCTGCGCTGGAGGAGCCCCTCCCTCCCCAAGACTGGCTCAGATCCCCAGCAAAGAGGGGTCGGCACTTCCCTGGGGAGGAGGAGCCTCAGGGAGAGCAAAAGGAGCCTTCCGTCCCCATGTGCTGTCCCTGCGTGGACAGGAGAGGGTCAGAGTCTCGCTGCCCAGCCCGGCTCTGCAGGAGACCCGGTGACTGGCCCTCGTCAGGCCCTGACTCCCGGCTGCAGGGGGACCCAGCGCGGGTGCAGCGCAGCCACACACATAGAATCACAGAATCAAGTCCCTTTCTCCAGATCCGGGAGCCCACGACGTGCCCGCCTGGGCTGCTCATTCTGGTAGGCCAGTTTGGGTGAAGGGTCAGGGGTGAGGTCAGAGGTTTGTCAGAAAACCTTGCCCAAGACCTCCATAGCTCGGGGGCGTCCTGAGACCCCAGAGAGTCCCACGTCAGGCTCCTGAGACTCCGCGCCCTGCTGTGACAAACGCGCCGCAGGGTGGTGGCTCACAGCCCCCAGGAAGTGTGATCTCAGGGTCCAGGACATCGGAAGTGCGAACCAGCTGATCTTGAGGTGTCTGCACAGCCGCCTTCTCTCCTGGAGGATCTGAGAAGAGACTGTCCCTTCTCTTCCAGCGTCTAGAGACCCCGAGTTCTGTCCCTAGAGGCCCCTTCCTCCCTTGTCTTCAAAGCCAGTGGGTCCTTCTCAGGAGGCGCCACTGGGACCTAGTGTCTGCTTCTTCCTCCACCTCTGAGGAGCCTGTGATGCCCTTGACCTTTGGGAGTCACGCTGTCCTGGGGGCCCGTGTACAAGTGTCCACGTCCCTGCTCTCACTTCCCTGCATGGGAACCCGGCCTGGGGCTGCTGGATGGAGGGAGACTCCGTGTTCAGGTTCTGAGGAGCAGCCCTGCAGATCCGCTCAGAGGCTGCACAATTTTGCGTCCCCAGCAGGGGGCCCAGGGGCTCCCGCTCCTCCACAGCCTTGCCACACGCGCTGTTTTTAGGTTATTTTGTTTAATTTATTCTTCAATTACAGTCGACACAGAGTACATTTTTTCAAGTGTACAGCTCAGGGGTTAGATATTTACTTACATTATCATGTGATCCCCCAGTAAGTCTAGTGCCCACCATTTAAAAATGATTTCAGCAATAGTCATCCTGAGGAGTGTGAGGTGATGTCTCACTGTGGTTTTGACCCGTGTCCCTACCCTGGACCTTAGATCCAAGTCAGCTGGGACGCAAGGGGACAGATGCAGGAGGCAGAGAACATTCCAGGAACAGACGTGGGTGAGCAGGGGCCCAGAGCAGGTGGAGTTCCACAGGTGATAGGTGTAGGTGAGACCACAGTCTTCAGCAGCACATGCCCGGTCCCCAGAAAGCAGGTGAGAACTCGGGGCTCCAGGAGGAGGAAGAGGGAGGCAGAGGCTGCAGGGACCTGGGACCTGTCTGAGATCCAGGAGAGAAGGGAGACCGGGCAGGAGGGGACAGGGCTGTGAGTGGGTGATTGTCAGGCCTGTAACCAAACCCTGGAGAAGGAGCCAGACCACACAGGAGGCCCGGTCCCTGCTGCTCCTGCACACTTCTGAGGACAGAGTCCTGTGCACAGGGCAGCCTCACTAGGGGCACCATGAAATTCACAGAACAGAGGTGGCTCTGGGTCTCTTGGGCTCCAGTTGGAGTTGGGGGCCATGGGGAGGCCCCTCCTGGTGGCCTGGAGTCAAATTTCTCTGGCTGGATGCCCCTTGTGTCCATCCTTGTGGTCCGTGTGGCCACCTGCTCCAGCTGTACCCAGCCTATGCCAGGATCAGCAGCACCACTCCAGACAGAACGATGCACACATAGTTCCTCACTGTGTAATTCCTGGAGGCAGGGTGGGGAAGAAGAGGACAGGGTGTCACTGAGAGGTGGGCAAAAATCAGACAATCCCAGGACCTATGAGTCAGGAGTTCCTCCTTTATTGGGCAGGCCCTTCCCCTCCCAGCACTCCCCTGAGCACACTCCCAGGTGACTTACCCATCTGGGAGCCCGCTCCTGTGGGTGGGGCGGTGACTTCTGGGAGTGTGAGAAAGGACCAGTGTTTGTCTCCTGCACAAACCCTCCCTTCCCTGAGAGCACCCAGCCCCTGCCCTCCCCGCTTGATGACCCCTGATGCCCATCCCCAGGCTTCACCACCAGTCAACTACAGGCCCCCAGTGCAGGCACAGCTGCAAACTCAGACTCACTCAAGGATCCAGGGAGAGTCTTCCCTCCTGGCTCCCACTCCCAGGCTGAACTAAGGGTTGTAAGATGTCACTGCCGGCCAATTGTACAACCACCAAGAAAGAAGCAGGACCCCTCCCCACTGTCACCCCACTGTCCACTCCCCAGCAGAGCCGACAGAAGGGGATGCCCTAGGATGAGGTCCCCATTCCCCAGCCCAGGAGGGGCCCTGGGTGGGAGGCTTAGGTCTCCAGGGGCTCCTGTGAGGGGGCAGAAAAAGCAGTGAGTACAGGTTCAACCTCAGCCTGTGCCTATCACCCTGGCTGTGCAGCTCCCATGGTGTCCACACCCAGCCTCTTTCTCTGCACCTCTCAGTACACAGGATGTCCACTGAACTCCCAGGAAAGGGGACAGGGACATGTGGGGACAGGGACATGTGAGGACAGTGGGTTGGGATTCTCTGCCTCTATGTGTCTGAGGGGCTGGACACCCCTCAGAATGTCGCACCATCCTTGACACATTACAGGAAGCAGCTGCTCCCTGGTCCAGAGACAAACAGGGTGGGTGGAGCCACCTCACCTGAACACAGAATCAGGGAGCCCTGAAGGCTGACCCCACCTATCAGGGCCACTGTATCCCTCAAAGTCTCCCAGGGCAGTGACGGGTCATAGGTCAGGATAAACTTCACATGCCCACTGACCCATGGGGAGTCTGAGTCACAGTTGAATAAAAAGTGAAAGGAGAGACAATACCAGGTTTTGAAGGAAGAATTACTCCCTCCTTGCCCCGCTCCTTAAGTCAGTGATTTAAACCCTGACCTCTCAGGAGCTGACCCCACCTACAGGATGCACAGCCTCATCCCAGAGGTCCCCCAAAGCACCTCCTAGCCCTGGTCAGGGACCCCATAAACCACATGACTTACCCACTGTTGAACGGACCACCCACAGGGGACACACTGCCTGGGGTCCCCACTGAGTCTGACCAAGAGCACACACAAAAAAAACCTGAAAACCATTCTGAGTGAAAGGACCAAAGGTCTCTTGAAGGGGGTCTGTCCCTGAAAGTCCACTCTCTTCCTAGCCTTACAAGACAGCTCAAATCCCACCCCATGCTGGGGCTCCATATCCAGACCACCACGGTGTCCAGATGGGACCAGGGTTCCAGGGCCCTGAGCCAAGTGTGAAGGCCAAAGCACATGAGTGCAGAGGGGCAGGGGAGCCACAGGGCTGGGGGCCAGCAGGAGACAGGGAGCCTGGGACAGAGGACAGGGGTGGGGACAGGGTGCAGGGACCTGGGGCAAACCTGAGGGTGGAGTGGAGCCATCCTCACCTGTCACCTTCAGCTCCAGGATCTCACTGTCCTCAGACCAGAGGGTCACTTGGCGATAACGGTAGCGATAATTCCTGGCAGTGTCATCACTCACTGCGTGTATGTTGAATCTGGTCTCTGTCCCTTTGGAGTCATGTGGAGGAGTCACTGTCACATCCCCATGAACAGATCTCTTCTCATCCTCCAGACGGAATAGGTCAGCCCCAGCTGGGCCCCAGCACACGATGGTCACAGGCTGTCCCCGGATCACAGATCCCGGCTTGGCCCTGATGGAAGGTCTGGGCAGGAACCCTGGGAGGAAGCAGAGCAGATTGCAGAGTCCCTCAGGATGAAGTCACCAGTTATCACAGAACCCCATTTTCTGGGTTCACTTCCATGCTTTTAGCAAACTTATAGAGCTGGGCAACCATCCCCTCTACCCAGTTCTCAACTTCCCACCATCCTTTTCCCAAACACCACCCCCACACCTACTCCAGTGACTGTGAATCCTCATCACTGCAGAGTGACCCCCCTGACACAAAACCCTGAGTCCTGGTCACACGGGCTTTTCTCAGGGTGACAAAGGAAAGGTCAGAGCAGAGCAGCCTGGGATCCTGGACACTACTCTCTGCCCACAGTCACTTTCCAGGGGACAAGGATGCTGGGAGGGTGGCAGAGGGTGAGGGTGACAGGTCACGTGTGGGGACTGGCAAGAAGGTGTCTGATGAGTGACGTGGGCCAGGTCTGAAGGGGACCTGGTGATACTGTGGCTACCAGCAGAGCTCCACTGGAAGTCAGGGGAGGGGAGGGTGGAACTCCACACAGATCTGATCACATGACGCAAGTGCATGGGGATTTCCATCTCCAGGGCAATCCTCTGAGCAGCACTCAGCTCAGTTCCCACTGCATTTTCTAACTTCCTGGCAGCCTGTTCCCATTTCTAGTATTGAGGGTCCTGAAACCCCACATGTGACATGTGTCTGGGGAAGAGGGAAGATAGAACTCATAGCCCTGAAACAGGAAGATGGCACCCAAGCACAGAAGCCTGATAGAGACAGATGCTGACCAAGGCTCCCCACCGGTTCCCACCCTCCCTCACTCGCTCCTTGTTTCATCCCCATCCTAGTTCCTCTCCATCCATCTACAGAGGGGCTCCATGTTCCACTGGCCCCACAAACACGAGACTCACTCATGAGAACCTGCTTCCTTGTCTGCAGGAAAGAGAGCACAGAAGCTGATAAAATGATTGTGCAAACCCATAACCACACACCTGGAGTGAGTGTGGAGTCTTGGGGCCAACAAGGCACAGCTGACCTGTCTGGGAGTCCCAGGGAAGAGGTGCAGAGCTTAAGGCCAAGTGGGAACCAACCCAGCCCAGTGATAGGAGAGTCAGCTGGGAGGAGGTCAGTCCAGCGGGACAAGAGTGTTTGTGGACGTGAAGGAAGTCTGTGTCTCCACAGATCAGTGTGTCAGACAGTGTGAGAACAGACCCATCCAGACAGAGAGAGAGGCCTGGGTCTCTTCCTACTTGAACATAAGCCGTCAGAGGACTCTAAGGAATATTAATACTTTGTCAGAAAACACAATGTTCATGAAAAATGGAATTTAAAAATGTAGACTCACCGTCCTGCATATGGATAGTCTAGATCATGCAGAGCACTGGAAGAGAAGCTGTGGTAAGAAAAAAGCCCAGCACATGGCCTCCTTTTGGGAGATGCACTCAGGGGCCCTGATGGAGGCAGGGCTCAGCCCCCTAGAATGTCCAGCTCCCTCCTCAGCATTCCCTCTGAGCACAGCCCTTCTTCTTGCTCTGAGTTTCAACAAAGCCCCAGTCCCCTCTCCCAAACAGGTTCTCAGTCTGAACCTGTCCCCACACCCAGGCACCCACTTCTAGGACTCAGCCTTCCATGGTCAGACTTGGGTCAGGGCCAGAACTGAGGGGTCAGACCCCCAGAAGGGACCAGGAGATTCATGGGCTGGAGTCAGGACTCAAAAGGGACACAGATGCCTCCCCAAGGCTCCAACTCCACCTGTCCCGGCACGTTATTGCTCCATTCCAGCACTCACCAAGGACCAGGAGGGAACTGGGAAGGGGGCCCATGGCCAGACCTGCAGCTGCACCATCCTAAACCTGGAGAATGAAGGACAGAGCAGCAGCCAGCACAGTGGTCAGGAAGTGTGGGGTCAGGGGTTTTCCGGGACTTGCTACATCAATGTCCTGAAGCAAAGGGGAAGGGCTAATGCAGACGGTCCTGAGTGCAGGTTGAGTACAATTTGTGTGAGACATTGAGAGAGAGTGGTGCAGGAGGCTGCACCATGCCCAGGCTCAAGGAACAGCAGCAGGGCTGAGACGGTGCCCAGGACCGTGGTGGGGCTGCTGCATAGGCCCATTGCTGTGCCCACCAGGACTGGGTGGTGACTGTGACCCCAGATCACAGTCACTTTCTGTGGTCAGTACTGGCAGAGGTGCACACAGGTCCACCTTGTCACCCAGACCTACCTGCACCCACTTTGAAAACAAGACCTTTGGAGGCCCTCTGGTGGGTGCTGGGAAGGGGAGGACAGGATGCTGGATGGTCACTATTCTCTAGGTGATGCCAAGAAGACAGAACTCAGGTGAGCCTTCGTGTGTTAGGCAGAAAGGACACACCTTCTCTAGAGCAGGTGTGGGGTTTACCTGTGCTGCTTCCTGACAGTCACTTTTACAGAGAAAAGGGGCATCTCCCCTGTCTCGTCAGAACCTATGAATACACTACACATTTTTAGAACCCCTGATAGAAATGCCCAAACTTCCCTTTCTATTGGGGAGACTGAGAGCTGCCACCAGAGCACCTGCCACCATTCCCTCTAATGACCAACACAGGTGGTTCTCTGTCCTCAGCTCCCTGTGCTGCCTCCTGTCTGAACCATCACCTCCCTCTCAGCCAGCCCCCTGATGGGTCCGCACTTGGCAGACACCCCCCCAGCCCCACATACACAGCAGGGCCCTCACCTGCCCTTGGCCCTTGGCTCTGGGATGCCTCCTCTGAGGGAGGGGCTCTCACATGCCAGCACTTCCTCCTCAGGACACACCACCTGCTGTGGGTCTTGGGGCCCTGTTTCCTGTGTCCCCACATTCCTGTCCCTGACCACAGATGGCAACATTGGGGTTCCTTCTAAAGGAAAGAGTGCTTTCTGCATCATCTTATTGGCAGGTTGAGACCACTGGCAGAATGACAGGTGACTTGTGTAAGACAGCATCTGAAAGGGACGATGCCTCAGAGATGAGACATCAGACCCTCTTCCGCTGTCCCATGGAGTGTGTCCAGCTGGGAAAACTGCCAGCTTCCCTGCTTTTTGTGTTCAGTTGTTGTCCTTGTGTGAATATCTCTGATACATCTTTGTCCATTGAAGACCAGAGAAACTGAGAGAAACCCAAAGTGTCTGGCGATAAGGGGTCAGACAGAGCAGGGCAGGAGGTGGCTGGAGGTAGGCACGGCCAGGGGAGACTCATCGATCAGGGATGGATCTGATGTGGCTGCAGTCCAACCAGAAGTTGAGGGTTTCAGATGGAAAGGAGAGTCATCACTATTTTCTCTAAGTTCACCTGCAGCACAGAACAGGGAAATGGTGACAGGGAGAGTCCCCGGGAGACCCCAGTAGCTGCTGTGGGGGGGAGTGAGGGAGCTCAGACTGGGGACACAGTCCCCAGCAGGGATGTGGGTACACGTGAGGACATGTGAGGACACGAGGAGGGAGTCAGGAGGGACCTGGGATGGAGGGACATGAGGAGGGACATACAGAGAATCAAGGGTGACTGTGTTGCCTGGTCCTGGACTCATGACCCTCACTGAGAAAACAGGAGCATACTGATGAGGAGTCGGGTGTGAGGGGGTGAGAACCAGGGTCCAGTTTTGCATTTATTGGCTCTGAGGGGTCTGGAGATCAGTGTGATGTGCCAGGGGTGTTTGCAGCCATCAGGAGAGACTTGGGAGGGACATTTCTTGGCTGTAACTGGGGTTCAGTCCCTCCTGGAACCCACAGGACTCCAGTCAGAGTGGCCCTTGTGGTGGGAGGGATTAGAGGTGTAA
>PVIA01014186.1:0-18405 GCA_004024845.1 Tonatia bakeri
ATCTGCAAGATAAAACCCCTGTCCCCTAAAAGAAGGTAACCTGGCCAAATACTGCCCCACCCTCTTCCTATAGAAACCTTCGATTTTGTTCAACCCCTTGGAGCCCTGCTAGCTACCAGATGGGGTGCTGCCCACCCGATGCATGAATTAATTAACAAAGCCAGTGCGACCTTCAAATGTCCTCTTGAACGCTGTTCTGCAGCTCGCGTCCAGGGGCACCTCGTGTCAGCACCCCCACACTGGACTCCAAGTGGCCCCCCTTCAGTCTCTGCCCCACCCCACCCCCACTCCAGCTTGCTTCTCAGTGGGTCTTCCCCTCTCCTTTGAGAGCTTCCGGTTGCTCGGGCTAAAATGGTAGAATCACCTTGTTTTCCTCCCAGACCCAGGATCAGCTCGTCCCAATGGCCCCCCTTCAAAATACACCTCAAACACGCACATTGGTGTCCTGAGTCATCTTCCGGCTGCCTCCCTGGCCACCTTCTCAGCCTCACAAATGCAGCAACCCATTTTTAAAAAGTAGGAGGATCCCATTGCTCCTCTGCTCAGTGCCCTCGGGCTCCAGGCCAAGCCCTGTGACTGCCCCACACCCCGACCATTCCCGGTCTCTGCCCCAGCCACACCAGCCTACTTGCCTGTGGATCCTCAGCAACCTAGTGAGTTCAGGGCAAGACCCCAACTCCTGCCACCCTGGCCTCGAAGGCAGATGACTTCCAGCTGAAGACAATCAAGGTCCAGAAGGCTCCAGAAGGACCTTGGACCTTCTCCCTGACAGCCAGAAAGAATTTAGACAAAGAACTTGCTCCAGCAAGGGAGCTACCATCATAGAAGACTGCATTTGAACATGAACGAGGTGAGGTGTCATTGACAGGGAGGAACCTGGCAAGATTTACCTAAAGTTCCTGCTTAGCTCCATTGTTCCAGGATGGCCCGATACACCTGTGTGCCCCCTCCTGAGTTCTGAATGACACAAGCCCCTCCTTTTACCTCACTGTCTTTGGAGTTCTCATGCCTAGGTGAACTCCCCATGAGCAGGTATTAAAAGTTGATTTTCTCCAGTTAATCTGCTGTATGTCGTTTGAATTACTCAGCAGCCAGAGGAACTAAGATGGAAAAGGGGAAGTTTCCGTTCCTCCCCCGCCCATCTTGAGCCTGCCTCAGGGCCTTTGCATCTGCTCCTTCCTCTGCCCAGAGGTTTTCTCCAGATATCCTCCTGTCTCCTAGCTAGCTCCCTCATCAGAATGACTCCTTCCAGTGGAATCTTCTGAGCCCACCCCTTTTGCTACTGGAAACCTGCCGGTGTGGCTGGCATTCTTTCTCCCCTTCCCTCCCAGAGTCCCCACAATTCACTTCTTTATCTTGCTCGATGTCTGTATCCCCTCCAGCCCCTGGGTCTTACACTGGGGAATGAATGGGAGCCCAGAGAGAGCAGGATCTTTGTCCTGATTGGTCCCCGCTCTATCCCCAGTGCCAGGAGCAGCATGGGATTCAGTCAGTAAATCCTTGTCAGAGGGGTCCACCCAAAAGGAAGCTTTCAAATGAATGCAGCACTAGGGTGGTTATCTGAAGGAAAGCCAGGCCAAGGTCATCACCTTAACTGCTCAGCACTTAACTTTCCATTTTGCCCTTGCACCTTTCCTCTTTCTCCTCTCCACACCCCAGCTTCCTCCCAAAAAAGTAATTTACTGATGGGGCTATGCCCCTCTCCCATTTGTAAAAAGCCCCTCTCCCATTTGTGAAAAACATGCTTTGGTGTGTCTCCCTCTGTGGGGGCCTTGGGAAAATAAATGTCACAAATAAATCAAGTGAGCCTCCCCCTCCCAGAACGGCGCTGGTAAAGAAAAATTTACCCCTCACACTGCGCCTCGGCTATAAATCCCCAGCTGGTTGTGATGAGTACGGAGTGGGGTTCAATGTCTCCACCATTGACAACGGCCTCTCCTCTTACTTTAGTAGAACTGCAATTGTTACCAGTGCAGTTTTTTTCTCTAACTACACCCGCTGTCATCCCTGGGTTTTGCACACACACCCTGCATTAGCTAGACTGGTGCTCTTCTTTGTAAATTTATTGTTTTGAGAGAGGAAGAGAGAGAAAAACTTAGATTTGTTGTTCCTCTTACTTGCACATTCATTGGTTGATTCTTGTATGTGCCCTGACCAAGGATTGAACCCATAACCTTGGTGTACTGGGACGATACTCTAACCCACAGGCCTACGTGGCCAGGGCCAAGACTGGTGCTCCTGTGCCTCATCTCACCGTAGATGGAAAGGCCCTCTGCTGGGCTCTTTCTACACTTCACATCAGCCTCTCTCATTACCTGGGTCCCCACCCATTCATTGCAAGTACCTCTCTCCCCTCCTGCTCAGCCCCTAGTGAGTCAGTTCTGTGGAGGCTAAGATTGGGTTCCCCTCTGCCTCAGACCCTAAGGAGCCACCACTCAGCCCAGGGCCCAGTGGTTTGGCTTGGCATCTGGTGGGTGCCCTCAACCAAGGACCACGAGCGAGGGAAAGGGCTGAGGACATTTTCTGGAGAGACAGGTAAATTCGGCTAAATTCGGCAATCTGACTGGGCTGTGGCTGGTTAATGGAGCTGATGGTCCTACAGGTGGAAATGAGTCAGTTTCCCAGCATGTAAATTACACCTCGATAAAAGAATCTGCACAAAGAAGGGGAGGGAAGTGAAAGAATGCTTTTAAGACTGGGGCCTGAGAGCAAAGGATTTACTTCTCCCCTAGCCTGAAGGACCTGGAAGGTGGAGAAAGCTGTTTGCAAAAAGAGTGGAACTTCTCTCAATGAGACTGCAGACATGAAATTCACACTTGGGGCCTGCCTTGTTTTGGGGGGTTTTTTTTTTGCCCCAATCCTGAGTTCAGATTGTTGCAAACTCGCAAACAGTCGTACTTGGGTACCCCTCGGCTTCGTAACTCGTCAGACCTTGTACTCAACGCATTTTGATGAGAAAAAAATGTTTCCGCACTCAGCACTTGATGAGGACTTGTTGCACTTGCTAGAACTTGTAAGAGTCACAACACCGCCAGCAGAAAGAAAATGCTTCAATGTTCGGAACTCGTTGGTTTCGGCTCTTACTCCCCCCCCCCCCCCCCCCCCCCCCCCCCCCCCCCCGCCCCAGTTCTGGAAGGAATTAACAATGAGTACTGAGGTACCTGAGAGCAGAGCCCGCACACAATCCCTCAGATTTTGCAACAAAATAACAGTTCTGCCATGGGGCGGGGGCAGGGCGGCCAGTCCCCGGTCCAATCACTGGACTTGCCCGGGCCTGTGCCCTTCAAACCCGAGAAAATGGATGACACACTCAAACATGCCCGCCCCAACCCCGCCCACCCGAGATCAGAGGGGATCAAATCGCAGGAAGGAATAAAATAATGGGCTTAAGTACCCAACTGTCCCTAGAAAAAGCGCAAGAAATGGTAGCCCCGGTTATGACGATTTCTCAAAACAGCAGGCTTGGTCCCCAGCTCCCTCCCCCCCAGATGCTGCGTGGAGCACTCACACACCTGGGGGCAGGCACGCGGTTGTTCTTCCAAGGGCTCGGGCCCAGGGCAGCGGGAAAGGAAGGTTCAGTAGTTGTCCTTGCTCTGCACATAAAGGTCACCACCCAAAGTCAGCCAAAAGGGTCACCGGTTGCGTTTAGGTTTTTAAAAATGCAGGAAGACATTACTTTGGCTGAGTTACTCAACGGCGGGGCAAGGCTGCCAGGGAGGAGGAAGCCTGGAAAACCAGGGCTTTGAGGGGCGCTGCGTGGGTCCCTAAATCTGTAGGCGGTCGTCACTGTGTTTCCGTCCAAAAAGAGTCTTCGGGGAGGTCCAGGAAGCCTCTGGGTCCCAGCCGCCCCAAGGTCACGATTGGGATCGGCTTCAGCTCGCTGGGGTCGGAAGCGCTGCAGCCCACTTTGATGGCTCCCGAAGAGTGGCTGTCAACGGGGGAAAGGATCTACCGAGAGACGGTCGTTCCCGTCCGTGGGACGACCTTTCTCCCCCGTTTCCTGCGTCTTTCTACTTTCCTTCAGTGGGCCTCAGGGTTGATTTCGTAGTCTAAAACAGACTTTCAAGAAACATCATCACATCCACTTAGGGTCCTTACTGCCCTGAGGTTCACAGAGCGGTGAAGGAGAGTGGGGGCTGGGGCTGGGGAGCTCCAGTTCAGGAAGATGAAGAAAGTTCTGGAGCCTGTGGCGGGCTGGTTGCACAACAGCGGAGTGCACTGCCTCCCACAGGAGCATGGGACACTTCAAGGTGGATCAGATGGTAACTTCTAGGTTATGTGTATTTGACCGCAACTTAAAATTGTTGATGAAAAACAAGAAACAACATCTTAGCAAGGAACGGGAGCTTCCTTGGCAGCCGTGAAGCTCCCATTTAGGTGGGAGTAACTGGCCCCACCCTGAACCACAAAACTGGACAGAGCACGCGGAGGGAGGGACTGTTTTCAGGCACTAAAACCACGGGCAGCCCAAGCCTGTGGTCCCCAAGACCCAGAGGAAGGAAACTCACAAAGGAGCCCAGCCCTTTGCCCCACCCACCACCTGCTTCCTGGGGACGGTTCCCCAAACACTGCACGGCAGCTGGAATCCAGGTGGAGCCCAGCAGTCCCACTGAGCAGAGATCAGCTGTGGGGGGAGCAGAAATGGCTGGACACGGTGGGGCAGGGTGCCCAAGAGGCACTCTCCTTGGCCAAGCCTCTGCCCCTCTGTGCCTCCATCTCCTGGTCTGTAAAATGGGGATAACAGCAGTGCTCACTTCATGGGGTCGTTGAGAGGCTTCGATGAAGTGAAATACGCTGAAGTGTCAGAACCTTCGTGTGGCACATGCTAAGGGCCACACGTCACCTTCCCTTCCTGTGCTCGGTGAAGATTGAGTATAGTCATACGGGGGGCGTGTGGGGCTAGGAATTTAAAGTGTACCCGCCAACAACACCAGCAGCCACGCTGGGTCCTGTCACAGGCTGCCTGCGGCAGGGCACACAGCGCCTCTAGTCCTCAGGTGCGCACTGTGCACCGAGGGCCTGGGAAAGACTCACACCCTCTGCCCCAGTCTATTCTACTTCTGGGCATCTGCCTGAATAAAATATTCCTGGATACAAAAATGTCTGCCCCGGCCAGCATGGCCAAGTTGGTTGAAGTGTTGTCCCATGACCAACAGGTTTCGGGTTTGATTCCCGGTCAGGGCACATGCCCAGGTTTCAGGCTGGATGGATCCCTGCTGGGGCTCATGCAGAAGGCAGCCGATCGGTGTTTCTCACGTGGATGTTTCTCTCTCTCTCTCCCCTCCTCTGTCTCAAATGAGAATAAAATAAACCTTAAAAAAAAAAAAGTTTTGCCCTGGTGTGGGTTGGGCGCTGACCTGCAAACTGAGGAGTCACCGCTTTGATTTCTGGTCAGGGCACACGCCTGGGTTACTGGCCAGGCCCCCAGTCGGGAGCATGTGAGAGGCAAGCAATCTGATGGTTGTTTCTCTCCCTCTCTTTCTCCCTCCCTTCCCCTCTCTAAAAAATAAATTTTAAAAATCTAAAAATAATAATAAACAGTTCTGTGTGTTATGTATTGATTCAGAAATTATTTTGTACGTCCTGGTCTGTGTGGCTGAGTGGGTCAGGTGTTGTCCTGCAAAGCGAAAGGTCTTGAGTTTGATTCCCAGTCAGGGCACGTGCCTGGGTTGCGGGTTTGGTCCCCGGTCAGTTGGGCCCCATATAAGAGGCATATAGGGTATAAAAGGATGGATGTTTCTCTCTCACGTTGATAGTTTTCTCCCTCTCTCCCTTCCTTTCTCTCTCAAGTAAATAAATAAATAAATAAATAAATAAATAAATAAATAAATAAAATCTTTAAAAAATAGAAAGAAATTGTTTTGAACATCACCATCAGTTCTGGTGTGGGAGGGAGCCGTTCCCTAATGCAAGGTGCAGTGAGGCTTCGTGGCCGGGTTGAGGGAGGCCTGCATTTCAGGCTGTGGTTCAAGGAGCACCCTAGGACAGAAAGATTTCCCAGCCTTCTCTGGGCAGAGCCGCAGGCCAGAAGAAGAGCTCTAATGTCCCCACCCCCTGTTGCAGGCCTTTCACAGTCTCTCTGAAGGAGCCTGGGAAGTGGGGCCCTGGAACGCAGGGGGCAGCGGGGGTGTCGCCTGCAGTGTCCTCCTCCACCTCCGCCACAGCCAGGCTGGCAGCTGGACAGCCAAGGCTGCCTGGTTGAGGGCCAGGCCAGGAGAAGCAGGTTGGAGCCTAGTGCCTCTCCAAAGCCCCAACCCCTTACTCTCACGCCAGCACCCACGCAACGCTAGGGTGCCGGGACCCAGAGTACCCTGGGCTGAGCAGGGCGAGAGGAAGGCAGTGGCTCCAGGGAAGCCGATGGACTGCAGAGGAGGTAGCAACCCGGACCCTATCACTGGTTGGCGGGAGACTCCAGGGAGTTCGCCGCAGCAGGGAACTCTCCCAGGGCGCTTACTCGGAGTCTGCAGGGGAGGCTGGCTGCACGCAGAAAGGACACAGGCTCTGGGATCTTGCATGCCTGGGGTGAAGCTGCTCTGCCCCTTACTCCATACGTGCCTTACAGTGTTTCTCTCTCTTTCTCTCTCCCTTCCTCAATCCTAAAAATCAATAAATGAAAAAAATAAAGAAAATCTGCTTTATCATCTTGGGCATTTCCAGCCTAGTGGAAGGAGCCAGAAAAGTGGAAAGGCAAGCCACTTGACCTCCTGAGTCTCAGTTTCCCCTTCTATAAAATGGGCACAGTGATCTGTGACCCCTGTCCTCACCAGAGAGCTGTGAGGCCCAATTATCATTGTAGTGGTGTGAGCGGCAACCATCCACAGGTGTTTTCAGCTGCCTTTTTTGTCTAAAACAAAGCAAAATTGTGCAAACGACTTTCAGGTCTCATTGTAGTTGGCGGGGATAGCAGAAAAGGGAGGGAGACTCCCTTAATGGAGGAATCTGGGCCATTTCTGGCCTGAGATTAATCTATACATATTTGGGGTGCAGGGAGTGTTCCCTGTACCTCTTTGATCCTCTGCGACTTCTCTCCCATCGAGGGGCAGGTAGGAGGGGCGCTAAGTGGCTGGCATTGTGTCCCAGCATCAAAGAGCTGGTGGGTGGAGGCAATACTTAAAACTGCGGTGTTGGGAAGCCCCTT
The DNA here is from genome assembly GCA_004024845.1 of Tonatia bakeri. NCBI lineage: Eukaryota > Metazoa > Chordata > Mammalia > Chiroptera > Phyllostomidae > Tonatia > Tonatia bakeri. The sequence goes on from PVIA01014186.1 coordinate 7,139, forward strand.
CCAAGTCCTGGCCGGTTCTCCCTCTTGATTCCCACCCCCTCTCCCTAGTTGCTAGTTTATAATCGCTCCTCACTAGAAGGCTGCCTCCCTCCCTATGGGACCTTGCCCCTGGCCAGGAATGTCATTTGTCCCGCTAATGAGGACCTGTTCCTTCTGTGGTTAGAGGCCCATCTGGGGAGGAGGCCCCTGATGATGAAATGAGGGGCCGGGGTCCTGGGAGGCAGGGGTGGGAGGCAGGGGTGGGAGGCCTGGCTGGTGCTGAGGCAGGTATTTCAAAGTCCCTTCTCTGGGAAACTTCCAAGGCAGCTGCTGACCCTCATGCATTGCCCGAGGGCTCAGATATTCGAGCCTGGGGGAGCATCTGAGTGTTCTAGTGGGATTTTTAACAGTGGAATTTTTTCTTCCAACAAAATCCTGCAGGGATCACAAATTCATAAAGCATAGAGGGGGCAAAGCGTCGTGGTGATCAAGTCCACGCCCAGCAGAGTTAGGACGGTCTTCAGCAAGTGGTGCTGGAACAATTGGATACCCACCGGACAAAATAATGACCTTGACCTAAACCTCACCCCTCCTATACAAATTAGCTCGGAATGGATCTCAGACCTAAAAGGAAAACTCTAAAACTTCTAGGAGAAAATAGTAGAATGCCTTTGGAACCTCGGGGTAGGTCCTAGGGAGCCAAAGCATAATCCATACAAGAAAAACGTTGATAAATTGGACTTGATCAATATAGGAAATTTTCACTCTATGAAAGAGCTCACTAAGAGGATAAAGAGACAAGCTACAGACTGGGAGAAAATATTTGTGAGCCACGTAGCTTACAAAGGACTCCTATCTAAAACACGGAAAGAACTCCCCAAACTCAACAGTTAAAAAAAAAACAAGTCCAATTAGAAAACGGGCCACACAAAGACTTGAAGAAACTTCACTGATGAGGAGTTACAGATGGCGGCAAATAAACATGGAAAGACGTCCAGCACCCCCGGAGAAAGGCAAATCGAGACCCTTAGGGGACATCACAAAGTCCCTGTTAGAACAGTGGAAAAATAAACAGAAATCAGAAATGCTGGTGAGGGTGTGGAGAAACTGATCTCTCTGCACTGCTGGCGGGGATGTCATAGTTTGGTCGTTTTTTTAAAGACAGAAAAAACCTAAATGTATACTTACCTTTTGAGGAGTGTAATTACGCTCCTGGGCATTTAGCCAAGAGAAACGAAAACATGTCCGCACAGAAACCTGTGTACAAGTGTTCACAGCAGCATTATCTGTGCTGGCCACACACTGGAAACCGCCAGCGCGTCCCTGCACTTGGGGCATGTTGGAGAAGCCCAGGCACACCCACACCATGGAACACAATCCAGTAAAAGGGAGCTGAACACTGCCACTCACACGTGGTTGTCACTTATCTGGTCCGTGGTAAGGACCTGACAGGTGTTGTTATGTATTTCTTTAAATATGCTCTGACTGAATTGGGGTGGGGGAGCCCAGGCCCAGCCACCTCCAGGGAAACCTCCTGAGAAGACCCCTGGATGAGATTTTGCTCCTCTCTGTACCTGTGGTGCCGCTGAGGCCCCAGGAGTGGGAGGGGCCTTGCCCAGGGTCATCTGGAGACTCAGACCCTGGCCCCTCACCCTGGGTCTTTTCCGCTCACGTGACTGTTGCTCCCTCCCCATCCATGGGGTCAGAGGCATTCACTGCGAAGGTCTGTCCTGAGCACTGCTGGCAAGATTCCAGCAACACACAGACCAGAGTCATGGCTAATGCAAGTTCTTTCTCAAGGGCTCTTTCTGTGTCTCCAGAAAGGGTTCAAGCTCATAACTCCTCACAAGACTCCTTTGAGGTGAGCTCCATCCTGTTCTGATTCTACCAGACACAGCTGAGGTCCAGAGGAGTGCGGTAGGTGGGCCAAGGTCGTGGTGTGGGTCGGGGGGAGCTGTGGTTCCTGTGGGGTCATGGGCTGCCGTCCTAAGATCTGGGATAGCAGCCACCGCCCAGCAGCCCTTACTCCGTGCACCATCCTAAGACCAGCTCATTGAGGCCACAGAGTGAGGCTCCCTGGTAGATTCTATTGTCCTTAGCACTTGCAGACGTGGGAAATGAGACTCAGAGAAGCTGTTTAACTTGTCCAGGATGACACAGCCAGGGGCAGAGCTGGGGCTGGCACCCAGGCAGGCTCCTTCCAAAGCTGGCTCTCTCCATCTCCCTCCCACGCTGTCTCTCACGCCAGTCTCCTCACTCAGTCTCCTCGGAAGGGCCCTCCCTGAGTGGGTTCTTGGAGCTAGCTACCTGTGCTCCCCGCTGCCCTGTGAGTCATCTGGAAACCCTCTCCCGGTCAGACTGGTTGCCCGGAGGCCCCTAGCACCCTGTTTTGGAAACAGAGCAGCAGGTAATGACGGTGTGGGAGAGTTCCTCTACGGCCAGCCAGATGCCTTCCTTCCCTCCGGGGCGAGGAAGGGAAACCAGCCCGAGAGACTCGGGCAATTTAATGAGATTTGGTCCTAAACGTGCTCTTTTTAAAAGTGTGTGCATAGTAATTATGATTGCAGCTATGCAGCAGGTAAAAAGTAATGAGGGGCTTCATTGTCGGGGCAGCTCCCTGGCAGAAGGGCAGGGAGTCAGCACAAGGTCCTCCCCCTCCTCGGAGACAGCTCACCTTCTCCGAGTCTTCCTTGTCTTGTTCCTTGAAGGAGGCAACTGGAGTCCAGCTAGAAACGGTACTTCCCAGAGCAACCCCGCAGACACAGAAGCAACTGTATTTCACACGTGCACACTGGATGTGAAAGGCAGAGAGCAGGTTCCCAGCTGCGAGGCCCGTCCTTGTCTGGGGCCAGCTTCCGGCCTCCCCAGCCCAGTCCTCGCGCAGGTGTTGGGTGACACGTTGCGCACCCGGTCCCATATTTAAAGCCAAGAAGTTTCCCTGGATCGGGTGCAGACCTGTGCGATGCCTGGTGCACACTCAGACTGGCTTGTTTTCTTGTCCACTCCCTGACTCCTCTGCTCAGGGGGTTTTTCCGGATTGTCCAAGGAGGTGGTCCACCACAGACCAGAGAACATCGGAGAGGGGACAGGTGTCCGACAGCAGTGAATCCTGGTCCCTCAGCCAAACTTGTTTGTGAATCACCTTCCTCATTTTCTCAGATCTGCGTGACACCTGGTGGAGCATCTCGCTTTAAATAAACACCCATTTTTAACTGAAGTGGATCATTTAAAAAAGGAAACCATCATTCATTATAGAAAGCACGGATTGATTGCTATTTATACGAACGTACATGTATTTCTAATATGCACTGCCATAAATAGGTGCCAACTGGGATTTTTAGAATGTTCGAAAGTGCACCAGTCAAACTCCCTCCAGGTGCACAGCCACCCAGCTTAGCAGTGTCGGTCTAGGGCGTGACTGCAGAGCACCCAGAGGGCATGTCCACGGGGCCTGTCCCAGACCACACTTGTGAAGCAGGTGTATAAAGCACGTCCACAGTGAACAGTCGTGGTGCTGTGGTGAGTGCTGCACAGACCACGTCCATGGTGTGTCCGTGCAGCACGTCCGGGGCGCATCCATAGGGTACACTCACAAAGCACACCCACGGGGCATGTCCAGCCCCTTCGCTTTGCAACAAGGGTGCCTGAGCTCCAGGGGGCTTGTCCCCAGCCTAAGCCTTAGCAGTGCCGTTGTATGTCCTGAGAAGAGGCCCAGGTCTCAGAATTGAGGGGCAGTGAGGTGCAGTCAGGGAGTGTGGGTTGCAGAATCCCAGGGTTCCAGTCAGTCACCACTTTGAACTTCCCAGTTTCCTCGTGCTTGTTCCGAAGATTCACTGCTCTGCTCACACAGTGCCTCACGGGCTGGCGGGCACCTGAGAGTGCTTGGCTGACAGTCTTCTCCACGTCTGTCCCCTTCTCCACTCTGCCGGAAGGAGCAGCACGCATTCCCACCTCGGGGCCTTTGTGCCTGTAAAAGGCGGCATCTGCCAAGCTCAGCAGACAACTTCCTCACCAAGTAGGGGCCTGGAGAAAAGGCACAGAAGGGTGCTGTGCCGGCCCCGCAGGAGAGCAGAGGAGCCCATGCCCCGGAGAGGTCGGCGGGCAGGGGGCGGAACGCACTCCACCGCACACCCTCTGTGTGCTGGTGAGCGGGCTGCCTGCTGGGCCTGCAGCCTTGCTGGGACCCTGTCCCCTTCTGCAAGGCGGCCGTTCCCTCTCTGCTTTCCACACCTGGGACCTGAAGTGCACAGAGGTCGCCCTGCCCCGTCCCGCAGCTGGGTCTGTCTGACATACAAGAAAGGTGTGGGATCCGACCACGTAGGCTGAAATCTTGTCTTTATCACTTCCACCTGCCAGACCTTGACCCCGCCACCTCCTCTGTGTCTCAGTCTTATCTGTGAAATGGGATAATTAGGGGATGACTCGTGCTCCCCACCCCACGCCCGAATTCATGTGTTGAATTCTTAAACCCCAAATACCTCAGAATGTGACTATATTTGGAGACAGGGTCTTTAAGGAGATAATAAAGCTAAAACAAGGTCACTAGGGTGGGCCCTAATCTAATGCAGCTGGTGTCCTTATTTATGAGAAGAGGAGATTAAGACACAGGCTATACTGAGATAAGAGCATGTGGCCACACAGGGGTAAGACAACCACCTACAAGCCAAGGAGAGAGACCTTAGACAAAACAACCTTGCTGGCATTTTCATCTCAGACACGTGGCCTCTTTGTGAGAAAATAAATGAAGTCCCCAGTCTGTGGTTCTTAGTCATGGCGGTCCAGGCAGGGGCTAATACAGGCCCCGACAATAGTGCCCATGTTGTGTGGGTGTGATAAGGATTAAATATGCTTTTCTAGGTAGAGCACACGGCCCAATACCTGGCACACAGTAAGTGCTCAATAAACGCCATTGCTTCTCTCCGTCTGGCTGACTCAGCCCATTTAGTGAAGGTGGAAGTCAGACAGTCCAGGTATTCAGCACTGTGGGGGCTCACATTGGTTTGGGTAGTTTATTTTCCGAAGGGTCATCATGGTTTTACGTGACATGATGTGGCCTCAAATGCAGTGGTTCGTTCGCAGACCCCAGGGCCATCTGATGTGTCGGACAGGCTGCCCTCCTCCTCACATTGTCACTGAACCTTCCAGATGGATGACCCACTTCCGAGGCTGAGCCCGAACCCTTGGTTTCTCCCTTGTCCACTCAAATGCCCTGTCTTCCCCTCGCCAGAGGAGTCGCCTGGCTCCTCGGCCCCGTCACAGAATCAGTGCTGGGCCCTCCTCTTTCTCTAGTCACAACCATACAGCCACACCGCTGGCTGCCGGGGAAAAACGGAATCTCTGCAGTGTGTGGCTTCTCTGTGCAAGCTTGGATGAAGGGTAATCTTAAAAAACGACCGGAGAGCTATTGATTAGAGACCAATTCTACGAACTGTGGTTCTATCGTAGGCCAGGAACATGACACAAATGCCAACACCCGTGCAGAACTGGGAGGGTCTGGTGGCTACAAACTGACATGCAGGTGTTGATGAAATCAATTTCAGTCCTGTTTTTCTGGGCCTGAAAAATTAGATTTAACTCCCAAGTTTTCATTTCAAATTTCTCCTGGATCCTCTAGTATTAAAGTAGGAATAGCAGGATCAGCAGCAGGGAAAAGAGAATTGTGAAGGAGTTGATTATTTTTTTCTATTTTTATTTATTGATTTTAGAGAGGGGGGGGAAGGGGTCGGGGAGAGAGAGAGAGAGAGATGAGAAACATCGATTTGTTGTTCCACTTATTATGTATTCCTTGGTTGACTCTCGTATGTGCCCTGACCAGGGATCAAACCCACAACCTTGGTATGTGAGGATGATGTTCTAACCCACTGAGCTGACCGGCCAGGGCAGGGTTGTTTGTTTCCTGAGGTGCAAGTAGCTGGGGCTGCAAAACCATAAGCCCCTCAAGCCCTCAGGAAGAGAAGTGGGGTGGTGGCTGCAGGTATTGGGCAGAGTAGAGGCTCAGAAAACACACGTTGAACTTTCTTAAATCTTAGCCAGCATGGGGGTCTCGGTGTCGCATCCTGTAACTCCTGACCCTGGAACCAGACTACGAAGTTTCTCCGGGGCACAGATGGCGAGGTTTTCCTTAAGAAAAGTGGTTCAACTTTGAGTAGCACTTCTCATACTTTGAGAGACATGAAAATCACCCGGGCTGGTCCTGACAAAAATGCCGCCTTGGCTTCGGTAGATCTGGGCCAGCCCGAGATTCTGTGTCTCTAACCACCCAAATGATGTTACCACCCGCTGGTCTGTGGCCCACACCACGAGTTTCCTGAACTGGCCTGTATCCTTCCTGGATTTCCTACCAGCCAGCTGTGTGGCCTCAGGTGGTGTCAGAGCCTCTCGGGGCTTCCATTCTTCATCTGGAGAGCACAGAGGTCAACAAACACACAGGGGTGGGCAAAAGTAGGTTTACAGTTGTAATACAATAATGAACAAATTATGATACAGAATAAACTCCGTGTTTCACCTACTCAAATGTGTAAACCTACTTTTGCCCACCCTTGTATATTGACAGCTTACTATGTGTCAGGTTGCCCTGAGTGCTTGCTGGAAAGACCACAAGCCCAGGACCGGCTGCAGACTCGGGGTAGGGTGGCTAAGGTTCGACGATCATATTTAAAGATTTGAGTCTAAAAATGCATGGCTCACAGGCAGAACTAGGGTTATAAGATCTTCTCCCAAACATCTTTCCAAATGCTGACCAGGGTTCCCCACCTACTACTGTTCTCAAAACAAAGGAACATTCGACCCAGAAGTCACCCCAAGAGAAATTTAGCCCAAACCATATCTTGCCGTTTAACAGATGGGGAAACAAGAAAACAGAGGCAGAAAGTGTTGGGTCCAGAGCAAAGTATCGTTTTTACAGCTTTTGAAAGTAGTGTTGTCTGCCCAGGCCAGTGTGGCTCAGTTGGCTGGAGCATCATCCATCCTGTGGACTGAGAGGTTGGAGTTAGATTCCTGGTCGGAACCAGGTTGTGGGTCAGTCAGGGCACTTACAAAGGCAACCAAGTGATGTTTCTCTCTCCCTCCTTCCCTCCCTCCCTCCCTCTCTCTCTCTCTCTCTCCCCCCCTCCCCTCCCCTTCCCTCTCTCTCTAAGAGCAATGGGAAGAAATAAAAGTCCTCACTGAGGATAGAAAAAAATGTAATGCTGTCTGATAGAAATAAAATGTGAACCACAAAATTTTTAAATCTGGAATTTTAAATTTTGTGGTAGCCACATTGAAAAGAGTTGGAAGAAACAGGTGATATTTAGTATAATACTAAACTCATAAGTCAAAACATTATTTTGACATGTGATCAAGATAATAAATGGTTAATGGGGTATTTTGTATTCTTTCTGTTGTACTAAGACTTTGAAATTCAGTATAACACGCCCAGCACATGTCAAGTGGCACTGGCCCCATTGCCAGTGTCCAGGAGTCACATGTGGCCGGCGACGACAGCAAAGATCCAAGCTGCCTCATACTATCCTAACCCAACTGTACACACAGGCCATCGAGGTCCATCTTCCATTGGTCAGTAGCATCATTTCCACAATCAGTAGTCTTTTTTTTTTTTTTTAGACACTGGGCCAGAAAATTAATCTTCCCACTAGAGGCGGAGCTTTCTGTGGCCGAGTTGAATAGCATTCCATTTCTGGGAGGGACCTTAAAGGTGGCCTAATCTAACCTGATACACGGACTTTTACTGAACACCAGAAGAAGCCAGATAGCCTGGCTGCAGGTCCCCGGGATGCCTGGCAGGCTGGCAGCTGGAACCCACATTTCTGCGGTTCTGTACGTGAAGTGCTTGTAACACAGGGCCAGCCACCTAGAGAGTGCCTGAGAAATCTCCTCCACCTTCTTTCCCTCCTCCTTTTCCGGTTTTGCACCAAACCGGTCTTTCCCCAGAGAAGCTCACGGATTAAAGAGATACAATGCAGAGCCCAGTTCAGAGGAGGAAGTGTTACTTCCAGTTTGCCTGGTAGGTGCACCTCCCCAGGTAACATTTGTTACATAAGCCGCAGTGTGGCACACCTAACCCATGAGTGTCTGCAGCACACCCAGGTCAGCTCAGAAAGCCACTCCAGCTTTCCCTGCGAGAACGGTGGTGTGGAATTGAGGCATGGAGTTGCAAAATTCACTGCTGTCATCTGACGGGTAGGGCCAGTTCTCGGGTGCTATCCCCAAAGCACTGTTCCACTGCCGCGCCACCTCAAGAAAAACCAGTTTTCGGAGCACCACACCTAGGATCATGTGATGCAATCTGATATTAGCGTCTCATTGCATCAGTGTTTCTGACGCATGTGTTTTTACGCTGGCAAAAAGGTTTATAATGGGGAAGGAGAAAAAAAAAAAAGAAAAAGACTTGCTGGATGAAATCTAAAGGCACTGTCGGTACTGCTCCTAATTGGCCACACAGGGTGTTTGGAGGGGAAACACCCAACCAAGCACTGTGGCCTGGCAAGTATCAGCATGCCGTCTCCTGAAGGGGCCTTGATGGTGTATTTGGTGGCAAAATTCTTTTCTGGTTGGTTCCATTTGTATTTTATATCAAAGCATCAAGGTTTAATCTCCTAAATCTCTTTTTTTTTAAATAATTAGAAGGGTTTTTTTTAATGACTGATTTTAGAGGGGGGGAGGGAAAAAGAGAAACATCAATCCATTGTTCCCCTTCAAGCATTGCACTCACTGGTTGATTCTTGTACATGCCCTGACCAGGGATCAAACACACAACCTTGATGTATTGGGGTAATGCACTAACCAACTGAGCTACCTGGCCAGGGCTCCTAAATCTCTTTTAATGCAGGCCTGTTAAGAAGAGGCTTTCAAAGAATGCTTCTCCATGTCTCAACCTTTATTAACATCTCATGTCTAAAGTTCTTTTACATGAGTTCTTTTACATTCTATACATGAGTGCTCTTGGCTCCCTGGACACACAGACTTTTGACTTTGTTCAAGTACTTCAGATCTGTACCTTGTGATTTCGCTGTCTTCCTTTAGACATTTGTTGCCTCCTCAATTTTGTTTCCTGCTGTAATGGTTAAGGAATGAATTGCAAAAATGCTAGAACTCTCTCCATCCTCAGAAAGTTGCTGAAAGAAGGAACTTCCTTGTACAGAATGGCTAAGAAAACAGGAAGCAGATAAAAATCTTTGGTAGGAGCCCTGGCTGGTGTGGCTCAATGGATTGAGCACTGGCCTGAGAACCAAAGGGTCATTGGTTCGATTCTCAGTCAGAGCACATGCCTGGGTTGCAGGCCAGGTCCCCAGTAGGAGGCACATGAGAGGAACCACACATTGATCACATTGATGTGCCTCTCCCTTCACTCTGTCCAAAAATAAATAAAATCTTAAAAAAAAAAAAAATCCTTGGTAGGAGACCAAGTGATTTTGAGATCCTAATATAGGAGGGGAGACCAGTAGTTCAAAACAAGGATCTCCTAGCAAAAAAAAAAATCAATCCTTAATGTGTCTTACAAGGCTCTCTATGAGTTAGTCCTTGCCCACTTGTTCAGTTCTAGCCATATGGCTCTTACCAAGCCCCAAAGGCTACTTTTCCTCCCTAAAGGCATGCCTCTCAAGACCCCTGGCCTCTGTACCCTCTCCTTTCAACTGACTGCCCTGGAATAGTCTTCCTACCCCAGTTCATCTGGTGAGTTTCATCTATCCTGTACGTCAGCTCAACTTTCCACAGGGATGCCTTCCCTGACCCCAGAATAGAGTTCCCTTGCCGTGATGGTCCTACGAAAGTATCACTTTGCATTGCTTACATAGGAGAGGAAAAAGCTTTCCTAGACCCTCTTAGAGTCTCTAGCTGAGTCTGAAAATTATGCTAACAAAGGCAAATTCACAGGAGAAAAGAGTACAGATGTATTTTATTTTTTTAAAGATTTTATTTATTTATTTTTAGACAGAGGGGAAGGGAGAAAGGAGAGAGAAGCATCAATGTGTGGTTGCCTCTCATTTGCTCCCCTACTGGGGACTGGGCCTGCAACCCAGGCATGTGCCCTGACTGGGAATTGAACCAGTGACCCTTTGCTTCACAGTCTGGCATTCAATCTACTGAGCCACGCCAGCCAGGGCTACAAATGTATTTTAATGTAAGTGTTATGTGACAGAGGAGGCTTCGTAAAGAAATGAAGACCCAAAGAAACATACCTGTGTGTTTTTCTGCGGAAGAGTGGACAGAGTGGAGGACTAGGGTAGGTTAAGGAGTAGGAGGAAAGTGTCTATATGGCGGAAACGTATTGAGGCCTGCATATTAGGATTCTTCCTTGTGTCCCTTGGTCTCTTGATACCAGCAGGAAACCTGTCACCTGAGGGTTTTATGACCTATTTCAGGGAAGAAGGGCTGGGTGTGGGGGTGGGTGGTCATTTTCTCAAAACTCCTTCCGCTTAAAATAAATATGCCAAGGTGCCATATTTTGGGGTAGCGTGCCCTGAACACATCACTCACCACACGTGTAATTACTTAGGTGTCTACCTTTCCCATTAGGCCTTGCATTCCACTAGGGCAGAAATCTTGTCCTCTAGGTCAGTACCCCCCGACTTATCACTCTGTGTCTTGCATGTACCACAGGCTCACTAAATAGTTGTCAAAAGAGGGAAATTTCCATTAAAACTAGCTTTCAGGGCATCCTAGGCCTCCAAGTTGATTACATTAATTAGCAAACCTTTTTGTAATGCTATCATGTTAATGGCACCTTACTACATACTGGGGACCCTTCCACAGACCAAATACATACATGCATACATACATACATACATACATACCTATATATAATGTCTTCTCTTTGTACAGAACAAAATTATTCAAACTGTATTCGTGCTTCATTCCAATCACTCAATTAGGGCACGTCCCTTGTTGGCGGAGGCGTGAGCAAAGTATTTTCCAGCTAGTGTCCTCAGGTGACCTGTCTAGACGTGTCCGGTGGGGGGAAAAACAATCTAACATTCTTCTAAAGCCCAAAGAAATTTCTGACGCTCAGGACGCTGTGCGTAAAAGGCCCAAGGCGCACTGCGCGGGGCCTGTGAAACGCGCAGGAAGTGGGAGTAAGTCTGGTGGCGTGGCTCGGGCCAGGTTCGGGTGGGCAGAGACGTCCCTCGGGTGCGGGCCGGGCCGCCGCGCGGGTCCGCCGGCCGGCAGGGGGCGCGCGCGCCCCGGGACCCGCGCTGCCGGGCCAGCCGCGCGATCGCTTGCCACCCGACCGCACAAGTGTTTCTGTTTTGTGTTGTAGCATTTGTTCTGGAAGCCTGTATTTACATTTT
>PVIA01014187.1:0-28285 GCA_004024845.1 Tonatia bakeri
GGTTGTTCCTTTCTTCCTTCTGGTCCACTCCATTGATTTGAGTCCCAGTTTTCTTCCCCTCACTATTGTTTCCCTGTGTGTTTTCCTTCATTTCTCTTATCGTAGCCTGCATTTGTTCATCTAATTTATGTCCAAAGTCAACCAATTCTGTGAGCTTCCTGATCACCAGTGCTTTGAACTGTGCATCTGATAGTTCGGCTATCTCTTGGTCACTTAAAAAAACTGGTTCTGGGGCTTTCAAATCTGTTTGAGCCATCTTTTTTTATTTTCCTTTGGTTTGGTTGCAGCTGTTTCATCAGAGCGGTGGAGCCTTAGGTGTTCACTAGGGTGGGGCACCCCAGTCGCTGGGTTGTGACGTTGTATGTGGGGGCGGGGTCTGAGAGGGATCAATGGCGCCTCCTCCGCTCTCTCCAGGACTTCCGTACCCTCCACTGCCTCCCACAAGCAAATTGGGCCCTTCCTGTGCTGGCTCCCGGGCGGGTGGGCTTGTGCACTTTCTCGGACTCTGTGGGTTTCCCCAAGAAGTCTCCTGTGAGGCTGAGAGAATCTCCCAGCCTCAGCTCCTAGGCGATGCTCTAAAGCTTGAATCCCGGTGGCACTACCCATTTTCGGTTAGTTTGTCTGCGCGCAAATGTGTGGCTGTGGACAGCCCGCTGCCTTGAGCCCCTCACTGGGTCTGCTAGTCGCCTCCCGAGCCCAGGGTCCGCCACCAGTCTGTCCGCTGCTGTCTGTGCCCTGCGCGCCCGCGCCTGCCAGCCAGCGTTTCTTCCCACCAGGACCCCTGGACCCCTCTCCGAAGGCCTCCGACTCCACCGCTCCTTACCGGTCTGGATGCACTGGAGTCCGATTTCCGTTCAGTTCATTTCCGTCTGTTCTGGTTGTTTTTTTGTTTCTCAATTTTTGTTGTCCTTAGTTTTGGTTGCGTGAGGAGGCACAATGAGACTGTCTATGTCTCCATCTTGGCCGGAACTCCCATCCTCAACTTTTCTAGAACAATTAAGCTATTTTAAAAGAAAAGATGAAGAGGTTTATAAGTTAAGGCATTCTCTCCCCCACTCCCTTGCTCAAGGATAACCATTGAAAGTTTAGTGTGAGTCCTTCCTGAGGTTTTACATGGGTAAATAAAGAAAATGAGAAAAAGAGAGTATTGGAGTGAAACAAAGTTTTCTTTTAAAGGGGTCCACATTTTACATATCATTCTCTAATTTGCGTGGCTCATTTGACAATATCACATGAGCAGAAGAGTATATTTTTATCACATTCTTTTTGTAGTATGTATTGATCCATAATAAGAATCTATTCTGATTTATTTAACTCTATTTACAAAGTTTTGGTATTGCAAACAGTGTTACAATGACAATCATTACCTCCTAAGTAATTCTGCGATCCCATTTTACAGCAGTTGGAACTGAGGCCAAAAGGAAGTATGTCCTTTGTCTCCATGAAGGGATGAGACTGGAATTCAAACCCAGGTCAGCCTGTTTCCTTTCCGCTGCACCATGCTCAATATAGATAACTTCAGAAGCCCCAGGGTTCAGTCAAAGTCCAGAATGCTCAAAATACTTGGGCACTTGACACACGTGCTTCTGTATGTGTGTGAGAGAGATCTCTCTTGTACAGGTTTTCCATAGCTTTTGAAAAAGGTCCCCAGTGGGGATAGTGTTGGATGGAGACTTGACTTGGGGTCGTGAAAACACAATATAGTGTACAGATGATGTGCTGTGGAATTGTGCACCTGGAACCTGCATGATCTTGTTAACTAGTATCATCCCAATAAATTGAATTAAAAGGAAATAATTTATTGAAAAGAAAAAGATCTCCCAATATATCATACATTTTATTTTAACTAATAATGATTAAGTTGATACAGTAAATGTTATCATCCCTATCAAGATTCTAGTTTAAGTGACCCATAACCAATTCTAGCTTCCTCTGACAAGCACTTTCACCCATTGAACAAAAGCCTCCTTGAAAAGGGTGAATTTATTCTATTTTAATTTGCAAATATACTCAAGGAGGAAACTTACACAAACCCGTTGGCTCTTAGCTTTCACTACAATATTGAATTGAAGAAAACACTTCTTGTTTCATCACTACAGAATTATATCACGTGATATTTTCTGTTTATTTTTCAAGATATTTGAAAGAATCAGATTGTCCACATTAACCACAGATTAATTTGTTGTATTTCCCACCACTGAGGCACATTCTTATCTAAAAGTGACCTTGTCATCCATGGAGCTACAGCTCTGCCTGGCATTACTGACACCTAAGTAAAAGAGCCCCCTACTGGTGTGCTGAGGATGTGGTTTTTCCTTTGTGAGGAATTTCTGTTATTGCACATTTCAGGTGTATAAAAATACATTTAAAATAATGTAACAACCATTCATGTAGCCACCATCTAACTTCTGGAACTTGCTTTTTAATAGTTAGCATTCCATTTGAGATATTTATCCACATATATCTGTAACCCCAATTTACTGAATTTCCAGTGATTTTTTTATATTTTCCTACAATGAACAATGTTGCTATGAATATCCTTATGTATGCATATTTTTATGTACACACATCCATATATATACTTACATGTCTGTGTGTGTATCCTTGCTTTTATGGTAACAAAAATTTCCAGTATATGTACCTTGTATGAAAGTTCTAGACCATAGGAAGGCATATATTTAATTTTACTAATTATTCCAAATTTGACTCCAACATGGCTGTGCTAATTTACCTTCCCACCAGAAATATGTGATCCCACAGTCTCACCAAAACTTTACATTTTAGACTGAGTATAAAATTATACACCCATATAGCATGAACATACAATTATCTGATTGATAGTGAGTTGTGTATATTTTTTATTGACTATTTGGGTTTTCCCTTCTATAATTATCCTGATCATATTTTTTATAAATTCCTCTCTTGGGGTAATTTATAGAAACTATATATACTGGATACTAATTTTTTGACATCTATATATGTTATAAACAAATTTACCTGAGTAAATTTTCAGCCAATATCCAATCTTCTTTTTTATAATGTTGGTACTTTAAATTTAGATATAGTTGAATTTTCAGTGTTTTATTTTTTGTGCATTGATATCTGGTTTAAATATTTTTTGCATGCCTAAGTCATAGATATTCTGCTATTTTACTCTCAAAGTTTTACAGTTTAAATCTTTGATTCATTTGGAATTGATTTTTGTAAAATGTAACATAGGAACACAATATTATTATTTCATATGTATAGACATGGGTAGCACCACAGTTTAACAGGCTATAATTTACTGATGTGTATTTGTTGTTTTCATACATTAAGCTTCCAGAGACTCGTGGGCTGTTTATAAGTTCTTTTCTCAGCCCCATTGATCTATGTGTCTGCCTTCACAGTGGTACCACACTGTCATCAGTAACGCTTTATGGTAAGTTCTGATAACTGATAGAACAAGTTCTCACCTTGTTTTCCTCTAAAATTCTCTTAGTTGGTTTTAGCTCTTTTCTCCCCCATATAAATTTTGTAAGTTTGTGAAGGTGCACATAAAATTCTCTCAAGCATTTGATTGAAATGACACTGAAATTATAAATTAATATTGGGAAAATATATAAAGCTGATACAACTTGGTCTTGATTGCAGATGGAAAATACATCTTCCCCTGCTTCTGATGTTTCTTTCTTGCAAAGGGACCTCATTTTGTGTAATCTGAGCTTCCTCTTCCCATGTTGTCCACTCAGTTCCCAGAAAGGTGGAGTAAAGTAGCTGACTGGCAAATCTGAGAACAACCTGTCATGCTCTGCTCTGCCCTTATCCTCTTGGGATTAGCTAGCCTGGTGAGGTCCATGTTCCCCTGCATTCCAGAGGCATTTACCCCAAAATGTGCAAGAGGCCTCCCCATTTACAGCCACCAAAACTGCCTGAATAATCCTGTCTAGTTATAGTGTTCACGGGCAGCAAATAACTTCACTAACGAGGTCTTCCCCCAAGTGTCTAAATGTAACATGGTCTCCATGTAGATACTATCTTTATTCCTAGACTTGGTCAAATCCTGGGAAAAGAAGAGCATAGCTATTTCCTGGAAACTCCTTTGAACCCCCAGCAATCATTTCTTTCATACATGGACAGGTTTGATCCTAAATGTGCACTTTTAGCTGTTTGCATCTCCATCCACAAGTGACATTGGTTTCAATTTTCTTTCCTCAAACTGTACTTACTTTTATTCTCAAGTTTACATTAGCTTCATGAAATGAGTTGGGAATGTCTCTTTTGCCACTTATGGAAAAGGATTGCATATTAGAATTAGTTGTGTTCATAAAATATTTGGTGAAACTTTCCTATAACATAGTTGGGCCAAGTATTTGTGTGAGTAAGTTTTAAAATAACAAGTCAAATCGCTTAATGGTTTAAAAATATTTAAATATTTTGCACACACACAGACACACTGACTACTCTCTTTATGCTTTAGTCTGTTTTCTTTCTTAAAAAATAAATATTGGAAAACCCAGTAATATTTTTCAAATTATGTGCATGATATAAAGTATTTATGGTGCAACAAATATCAGTGCCACCACTCCAGTATAATTGAGAAAATAATTTTAGTATTGCTTTTTATTCTCCTGGGGTAAAGAACCAGGGAAAGAAATGAACTTTGTTCAATTATTTTTTCAAAAGAATGAACAATAGGGCAAAAAAATGATGAATTGTTATTTCAAACTTAAGGATTTGAGCTCTATAAAGCACATCATAAACAAAATTAATAGAAGATAGAATGTAAGAAAGTCTTTCTCAAGTCAACAAGCTAACAGGAAATTCAAATCTGGAATAAAGAATCTAAGACAAAGAACATCTAAAATGCAACTTAAAACAAACATTGACAAGAAAATATGTGGGCAGGCAATTAACAGAAAAACAGAATCCCAAGATTCTTTAGAAGAAAATTCACTGGGTGATGATCAAGTTCATTTGTAATTAAGTGGGGGGAAACATATAAAAATGCAATATCGCTATATAACTATTTTCTTAGACAGAAATAATTAGAAAAATGCTCAGAGGAATTTAGGAGATAGGAACCCCTCGCAATGTACAATTGGAAAGAATTTATATGTGCATACATTATGGAAAGCAGTCTGGGAAATCTTGGTTAAACTAAATGTGTGCATATCTTTGGAATCAAAAATTTTGTCCCTTGCAATACACTGTAGGAGAAAATTTGAAAGTGAGTTATCTGCAATGGAGACAAGTCGTAGACAATCTGCTATCCATCACTAGAAAAGCATGTCGGTAGATGATGATGGGTGGACATCATAGAACATGATACTCAATATGTGGTCCAGGGACCAGCACCAGTCCTTGAACTTGGTTTCTACTTTATGATGAATAACTATAGAAAATGAGGTTGAATGTTTAAAACTATTGTAGAATGTTGACAATGCCGAGACCTTTTTGCAGCTTTTTACAAAATATTGGTCCACAACAGACAGGAAATGTTAAAAAGAAAGTGATCCTTTACCATAAATACTTTGATAAACACTTCCACAAAGGACTCCACATGTCCACGAATCCTTGATTGCAGAAAAAAAGTTACTAAGAAGGGGAAAAAGATGAATGAGAATATAGAGGTAAATTAGAAAAAGAGTATATAGAACTCAACAGGTGTGTTGAGTTTTCAGATATAATGATTAATACTTAGGCACATTGAGGTTTCCAATTAAAACATTGAGAGCATAAAAGAAAGCATAATTAAGTGCAAGTGTATTAGTATGTTTTGTAATTCCCTAATCAATATATTTATGAAATGCCAATCAATTTGCACCCTGAGGATACAACTACTGGTCCATGGCAATTTCTCCCAAATGTAGACAAAATTATCTAGGCCAGGTGTCAAGGTTCAGCCAAGTCAATCATGTCATAGAAAATATTCTCTGATCCCCACTATGAAACCAGACATTATGCTACTTCCAATTCCAGAACTAGTTAAAGGATCACAATGATCTTAACTTTCTCTGCTTCTCTTTTCTGTGTAACTTTTCAGCTGATACATTGTTGGTCATGGGACAAAACAATGGCACTCAGGCAACTGAATTCATTCTCCTGGGATTTGCTGGTCAGCACAAGTCTTGGCCTATCCTCTTCACAGCATTTCTGGTGATCTATGTGACCACCCTAGTGGATAATATTGGGATGATCCTACTCATCAAGATTGATTCCTGTCTTCACACCCCTATGTACTTTTTCCTCCAACACTTGGCATTTGTCGATCTCTGCTATGCCTCTGCTATCACTCCCAAGATGTTGCAAAACTTTGTAGGAACAGAAAAGTCCATCTCATTCATAGGATGTATGGTGCAATTACTAGTCTACGGTACTTTTGCAACAATCGAATGCTATATCCTTGCTGCGATGGCGGTGGACCGTTATGTGGCCATCTGTAACCCACTCCGCTACCCAATAGTCATGACCCAGAGAGTCTGCATTCACCTCTTAGCTGGCTCGTACTTCATGGGTTTCCTAAATGCCTCTGTAAATACAAGTCTTACTTTCTCACTGAACTTTTGCAAATCCAATAAAATTAACCACTTTTTCTGTGATGAACCCCCAATTCTTGCCCTGTCATGTTCCAACATTGATTTGAACATCATGCTCCTAACGGTCTTTGTGGGGTTTAACTTGTTGGTCACGGTGTTGGTCGTCATCTTTTCCTACATATATATCCTGGCTGCCATCCTAAAGATGTCTTCTGCTGCAGGGAGAAGAAAAGCCTTCTCCACGTGTGCCTCCCACCTGACAGCTGTCACCATTTTCTACGGGACTCTCTCTTACATGTATCTGCACCATGGGACCGCTGAATCTCAAGAGCAAGGAAAAATGGCTTCTGTGTTTTATGGCATCGTGATCCCCATGTTAAACCCCCTCATCTACAGCCTGAGGAACCAAGATGTGAAAGAAGCCTTGAAAGGGATCAGAAAGAAGTACTTCTAGTTTGATCCTCAATTTCTAATTTGCTATGCTTGTAAACAACCAGACCGACAGTGTAATTTTTAAGAAATCAAAGCAAAAAAAGTCAAACAACATGGAAAAGTTGCTAAGTTTTACTAATATCAAGCTGCAAATTAAAGTCACAATGAGATCACCACTTTGTACCCATATGCCCGGCAAAAACTGCAAAAGAATGATAACGCCTATTAATTGCTGTGATGTAAGGAAAATGGTGCTCTCATATACTGTTAATGGAAAATGGAAGTGTTACTTCACTTTAGAAGGAATCTGACAAAAACAAAAACTATCTCTTTAAAACAAAAATAGTCTTCAATCCAGGATTTCAGCCTTGTAAATTGATCTACAAATAAAAGTTCCAATCCATAAGGACATATACTTAAGGATGCTCTCACTACAGCATTCTTAAGGAAAATAAGACCAAAAAAATGAATATTCCTCAACAGAAAAATAAATCTTTATTGTTTTCAGTCTAAAATCTGTATCTATTGCTGCAGAATGAATTTCCACAAATTCAAGGGCTTAAAAAATACAGACAATTAGATTGAGGGTGGGAGGTGGAGGTGGGTGGGGCAGGGGAAAGTGGCCGTGGGAAAATAGAGGCAACCGTGCTTGAATAACAATAAAAAAATAAAAATTTAAAAGATATATATATATAATTATTATCTTAGTTTTATGGGTCAGGAATCTGTACGCTGCTAAGCTGCACCCTCTGAGACGTTATAGTCAAGGTATCAACCAGGACAGGAGTTCATCTGAAGGTCCGGCTGGGGATGGCCTTGCTTCCAAGCTCCCCCGTGTTATTGGGAGAGTTCATCCCCTTGCAGTTTTAGGACTGGGATTCCTGCCTTCTTTCTGACTGTCAGCCAGGGGCTGCTCCCAGATTTTAGAGGAAACTCACAGTTCTTTGCCACATCGTCCTCTCCATATGCCCTTCATAACACAGTAGCATGCTTCTTCAAAGCCAGAAAGCTATAAATAGCTGATCATACATATACCACATGAACAACACCTTCCATATGCCCAAATCTTACTAGAACTTCAAACATCACTGTCTCCCTGAACTATTTCCAGCTCAGCACTTGTTTCCCACCAACTCTCTACCCCTGGAAGTAATTTCTTCTTCCACTGAAGACCCATAGCACTTCATTTGCATCAATAAATATTATTTATTGTTTATCATTTCCTATCTAAATTATTTATTTACATAAAGGACCTTCACTATTACCCATAAAGATCTTGAGATACATTGTTTTCTATGACCTTTTAACATCTGGTGTAGAGCCTTACACACAGTAAGTATTCTATAAATACTTAATGGATAAATGAATAATGACCCCCAAAAAAAACAATAATATAGACAGTTCCCCAACTGCAAGTTATGTGATTATGTAGCCTGAACTAGTGGTCTCTAAATACCAATCTGTGGACAGCAGCATTTGAATGACCAGGAAAAGGTTATTTTTTTTTAAGTGAAAATAACTCTAGCCCAACCTAGAGATGTTGATTCAGTGATATTAGATGGAGCCTAGTATCTATAAATATCTGTATTTGCAGAATGTTGCTTTAATTGCATGTGCCACTGGGAAGTAGCATGTAAGAGCATAAAATTTAGAATCTTTTAGAATTTGGTTTATGTCCCAACCAACTCTGCCACTCACCAGCAGTGTCCCTTTGTAAGTAATCAAGCTTTCAAAATTTGTTTCTCATAACAATACATATCTAATGAGATTTTTTAATTTGTTTTTCAATTGTAGATAGATAGATAGGATAATGAATAGAAATCATAGTACCTGGCACTAATAAGCTCTCACTAAATGCTAATAGTAATGGTCACTCACAAGAATTATTTCAACATGGATGTGATTAATATTATAAGAATGCACTCCTGGATGGTATAGCTCAGTGGACTGAGCACTGGCTGCAAACCAAAGTGTTGTCAGTTCGATACCCACTCAGGGCACATGCCTGAGTTGCAGGTCAGGTCCCCAGCAGGGGGCACGTGAGAGACAACCACACATTGATATTTCTTCCCCTCTCTTTCTCCCTTCCTTCCCCTCTCTCTATAAATAAATAAATAAAATCTTAAAAAAAAAAAAGAAGAAGGCCCTCATCACACACATGCACATGCTTGCACACACAAGGTCAGTAAGAAGTCTCCCAAAGTTTCAGTATGGAAACTTTCCCCTCTGGGAAGCTCTTCTCTTCTTTAGCAGAAAATTAACTAATGAATCTTCTTTTTTTTTTATCCTGTCTCAGCACATAGCACCACGGGTGCTCAAGGGAACAGTTACTAATCCCATAGACCTCAGCTATATACTGTTTTTTTGTGGAGAAATCACTGGGAGGGCAATCAGTCTTCACTAGCCTGGGAAGAAAATCTAAAGACAAAACTCCTGTATATAAAGCAAATTGCATTTTTCCTATTCAGCTTAGCATTATTCCAGCATATGAAGACCACTGTAAAGTCCATAGAATTAGAACCAATATTCCAGCATAATTAACTCCAGGGCTTGATACAGTTACCTTATCTTTAGCAAAATAAAACTATAAATGGAGAGAGGGAACTATCAATGGTATGGAGAAGTTATAAAATGGCCCAGGAGAAGAGGGCTGACGTATCAACCATAGTGTTCTCAACTGAACATAAATAACCTTGACAGAATATAAGCAATAATTAGCAAGGCCACTCCATGACTAAGATGGAAGAACACAGAGCAAAGGCCACTCTGTGAGAATGTCTAGAACAAAACAGGGACAAAGACTCTTAACAACAAAAAAAAATGCTAAAATTAGTAAATACTCCTTCTTTACCCACTTCATTTTTCTCCCCTCTTAGGTACAAATTACCAAAATATTCAATCACTGAATTTCCAATAACACTCAAAAGAGAACTCGCTTTCACTTCCTAAATCATTCTCAGAGCAACCCGGCACAAACCTAAGTCCTAGAAGAGACATTCTCAAGTCCCTCTTATCCAGCACTCTGGTCCCTCCCGCCAGGGTGTGCTTTCCCACACTGCAGCACGTGTACCAGTCTAACTTTGTTTGATTACATAGGTGCTCCTGGTCCTTGTCGGCTAGGGAGCATCAATGTATAAATTGTGCCAAGGACATCTAGTACCTCAGGAATCTTACTTGGTTTTGTAATTCACATTTTCATTACAAAAAATTAATATTCATCCATTGTTTTTTATACAGCTATTTTTAAATTAAAAAAGGTTTCTCTATCCTTTTTTGAAGTACAAACTATAGATTAACTCTGACTTATTTTAATATTACCCAATCTACATTTAATTTTTTTGCTACAAAAGCATAACATTGCATAGAATTCTCTGTGTTTAAGATAAATTTTTCCCGATCTTATTTTTATCAAAGTTAAAACTGAGGTTCAGGGAAGTTATGTTTCTTGCCCAAGAACATACATGTATTAAATGGTAGTTCCAAGATTCAAATATAGATATAACTTCCAAGCTTGTCTATTTTTCATTGCTGGTAGTATAAAATAAAACTTCATAGTGCCTTGGATATAGTATAATTTGGACAACTTCAAAACTCATGCACTATTTATCCAATTAAAAATCTCTTCTAGAACTTCCACTTCTTGCCAAGATGGAGGAACCAGAATTGGATTTACCCTCTTGCCTGAAACAAGAAAAAATGGACAAAACATATAAAATACTAGTTTGCAAAACACTGTACATCAGATAGCAAAGGACAATGATTCCTGAGAGGCAAAAAATATAATTTTGCTAACTTTCTGTCTTAAGAAATTTCCAAACTGCCATGCAGGGAGAAAGAGAGCACTCAAGAAGAGTTTAGTAGAATTTCTAAAAGAAATGGAGATGAAAATCTGGAGAGATCAAAGGAACTAGAATTTGCACAGGAGAATTTTGAAGGGAATTGTACAGAGAGAAAACCTCAAGAACTACAGAGGATCCCCTCAATTATCTAAGTACTGATCTGTACACATACACAAAGAAGCTAGAAAAGAAAATACAGAAAAGGTTATGAACAACAATGTGTAATGCTCACGTAAGGCTGAGAATAGTGCCTATTCTCAACAGCCAGACTGAAAAAATAAATCTCAATATTCATAATGCATAGGGTAGTGTACATAGAAAACACTTGCCTCATTATGATCAGTTTCCAAGCAACTTCACTGTGCTCCAGAACAAAACTCAAGGGTATTTATAAGAATACAAAAATATCTAGCACCAAACATGGTAACATCCACAACACCTGGCTTCCCATCAGAATCACCACACCTGCAAAAAGCAGGAAAGCATGATCGCAATGTGAAGAAAAATCAATGGTCAAAACCAACCAAGAACTGCCAAAGATGTCATAATTATCAATCAAAAACATTAAACAATTAGCATAACTATGCTCCATATGTTCAAAAAAGATAAGTGGAGTTGTGAAAGCTTAGACGACTATAGTATCTGATGGTAAAAAAAGAAAAACAAATTCACTGGGTGAGATTAACCACAGATTAGACATTCCAAAAGAAGTGATTAGTGACCTTGAAGACACAGAAATATAAACTGTCCAGAACAAGAGAAAGGTGAATCAAAAAGATAATTGAACAACACAACACAACTTCTTGAAGCTGAGCTGTAGAGCAACTTTAAGAAGGCTATGTGTGATTGGAGTCCCTGAAAAACAGGAGAAACAGGATTGATGTAAATTTTTTTGAAAAATAATACTGAAAATTTTACATCTGGTGAAACTATAAACCCACAAGAAACTCCAAGCCAAAAAAAAAAAAAAAAAAAAAAAAAAAAAAAAAAAAAAAAAAAAAAAAAAAAAAAAAAAAAAAAAAAAAAAAAAAAAAAAAAAAAAAAAAAAAAAAAAAAAAAAAAAAAAAAAAAAAAAAAAAAAAACAGGCAAAAACTACACCAAAGTACATCATAATCAAATTGTTCAAAACAGGAATAAAGGGAAAATCTTCAGTGCATCCAGAAGAAAAAGGCACATTGTGAATAGCAGAAGAAAGGTAAGAATATAAACATATTTATTGTCAGAAGCAATGGGAGGGAAGAGACAATGGACTACCACCTTAAAGTGCTTAAAGAAATAATGCTTTTATAATAGACCAAATAATTTTATGCACACACACACATAGACACATGCATGCAATGAATTATTCTGACTTTACAATGCACCTGAAAAGTGCCCATATAATGTTAAGTGGCCTCTCACCTTTTATTAAGGTGTTGTCCAGGTAACTTATTGCAGACTTGTTAAAGATAAAATAAAATGATGTACAGTGTTCTCATTTTCCCATCATGCCTAAAACAAATTGAGTGATTCTTGAATACCATCTTGCTCTCTTCTCCACAAGATTCAAGACTGCTTGAAAAAAGAGACCAAATTTTATTCACTTATATCACAAACTCATTTCAAAGAAGCATCTTGCATGCAGTTTGACTTGAAGTAAAGTTGTCATCTACCTTATTGCTAAAAGGTTACTTAGCTGGGGATATCTACATATCAAGGAATTTGAAAGAATCAGGGATGCCAATAATAACAGGTTTATATTCTGTCCCATATACCAAGGTTATATTCTGACTTTATCTTCAGGATAGACAATCAATCCTACAATTATTGATGTTAAAAAAGATAAGACCTCTAATGATTTACCAAATGAACATATTGTTTTCTTATCTATACATAATTTCTTAAGCTACCCAAAAACATCATAGGAAGGAAGTTATGAGTGTGGTCACATTCAGGAGCTTAGCATTTTCTAGCACATGAAGGTTTAAATTATTATAAAAATAATAAATATTTCCAAATAGCCCCAGGTTTGGGCTTCACTGGCTCCTAGAACTATTAAAATTGTTTCTCTGGCAAAATCATTTGATGGGAGAATCCATGAATCGCAACAGCATCATTCCATGAACAAATGCCATAGGTGTTCTGCTTCGTGTAAGAAAGTTTATTATAAGCCTGTAAAGAGAATCAGGATTATTATTAGATAAGCATTACAATAGATAGGCTTTCCATGTGTCAGTATATAGAAAACACATTAGCTCGCTGAACCTTGATAAAATAATCCCCCATTTTCAGATTATGAAAAACCAGTAATCCCCATTTCCATGTTCTGTGACTCAGACCAGTGACACAACCTGCTTGTGCCACAGAACAGAGCCATGGATCCAGGGTTTTAGTTTAATTCCAGAGCCTGCATGCTTGACCAAAACAATACACCTGTTTTTTTTTTTACTTCAGGAAAAGTGACTTAACTGGAGACTTTTTTTTCTAAATTACATATCTATTTTTCCCCCACACTTTCTATTGAGGTATAACTTACCCAGAAAAAAATGAGCCATTCCTAGGTACATTTCTTAGTCATATTTCCAAGAGTTGGCATCCCATGAGCAGCTAGCTCAGAATTCACAGAATTTTTAATAGAGCCATTGTGACTAGGTGGCCTACCTCTTCACTATCCTTCTGCAGGTTCAATGCCATCAGTTAGGTTTTTTGTGTGGTGAACCCCCAGTACTTGACATCAGCATGACAATCATAGCCTGGGTGGACTTTAACTTGAGTCCTGCATTGGTTATCACACTGGGTCATCATATTCTTTTATGCGCATGTCCAAGCTATTATTCTCAGGATGTCCATAAAGAGGAGAAAAGACTTCCCTGCTGTGGCACCAGGTTTTCCATAGGGCACTCTCTATGTGGACTCTCAGCCTGATCCTAACAAGCCCAGGAGAATATGAAAGTGAACTCTGTGTTTTAAAGATTTGTGATGCTCATGTTGAAACCTTGGTCTAAGACCCCAAAACAAGGAAGTGATAAATGCACCAATCATGATAGCAAAGGAGTGTTTGTGAACTGGATCTCATTTCCTATTAGGCACAAAGAAATATCCAAGCAAAAGTTTTTTACAAGATGCTATTTGCCCAGAGCAATTGTTTTTCCAATAGCCTCAAAAACGTGTTGAGCTTCTTAAATCCCTAGATTGCATTAAAGGTTATCAAATTTTCACAGAAATGGATTTAGCTAGAGAGGCAATAGAGCCTTTCTGTCTGATGAACAGGCCTCTCTTGCTAATGAATGCTCTTTATAAAAAGTATGAAAAATCAGCAATCAATGTGCTACAGCAACATCATTCAAAGAGTATTGGGAAACCAACTAGTGCAATATTAATATCAAAGAAGCAACATCAACTTGCAAGAAAAGTTAGGATAGAAAAGGGAACTTCTTGTGCACTGGGAAAGTAGGTAAGAGTCCATACAAGCATTTGAGGTAGATTGGGGGTGGGGGAGGGCAAGAAGAACAAGATATAAAATTAAGCATATTCTTATAATGGTTCATTATTGAGCAGAACTTCCAGGAGTAGTCAGCAATAGGAAACACCCCAGATCCTATAAGTATAAAACACTCATATTATCCCATCACCCAACAGTGCCCAGGTGCCCTCTTCTAAGATCTGAATCCATTAGAAAACTGGAAACTGAGGAGACAGCAGCCTGCCTGAGATGCTGGCAGCCATGGCCAGCAGCGACCTCCACACTGAAGGCTACCACCTGGTTCTACCTTCTAACATCAAGTTCAGCAGCATCCTGGCCAGTCCTGGGCTGGCAAAACAGGGAAAACTTTCTTGCTTCAACATTGCAATATCAGACAGATGTGTCAATGCAGGGAAGTCTCAGCAAAATTTATGTTCCCAACATTTTCCAAAATGAAGTCCCATGAACTTATTCTTACAAAGATGCTCAACATGAAAAATATTCCAAGGCCAAATCATGGTGAAATCCTGAATTAATCAATATCAGATTTGTTTGCCAGTGGGCTTCTCAGAAGAAAATTACCTAGCAGTATGCCTTGTGATTCCCTAAGAGGGAAAGATTGTAGAACATCTCCCAAATATGTGGGACTATGGGGCATTTTTTAGTCTGTGTGCTTTTTGCTCTGTTGTCTTAACTCTAAAATGCATGTTTTTATAGTGTGTTACTATTTCAGATATTTGGGTTACCTTAAAATCCACATGTACATTTAACAAAGCAATTAAATTATTAAATTGATGGTGAATCTCTTAATTGATATATACATATATCCAATATAATACAATAAATATATTTTAACAGCTTAAAACCCATTTTCCCTGTAGTTCAGTTTTAAAAATACCTGTTTATTTTTTTTTAAGTTGGCCAAACAAAGGTGAAGGGATTAGCCTAGAAATAGTTTATATATATATGCATAACTCATAGACATAAACAATAGTGTGGGCACAGCCAGAGAGAATGGGGGGAAGTAATGGGTGAAGGCAGGCAAAGGAGGGGGAAATGGGGACATCTGTAATAGTGTCAACAATAAATTAGTTTTTTAAAAGTCATTTAAGTGCTTTTATAAAAGTAACTAGAGAGAGTAGACTATTGCAGTACTTTCTAGAAAACTTCATTTGAAGAATACCTTCAGCTCTAAATAGAATACCAGATTTGTATATTTAAAAACAATATTATATTCAATTATTAACTCAAGTGCCTTAAGGATTCCTCATAGAAAGCATGTTGTTTACCATGGTTTAGTTATTGTGGACGTTAAATGTTTTTATTTCTTTAAAACGTATCTGATGATTCAGACTGGCTATTTCACACAATGTACCTATTTTTGTAGATTCCCAGTCCTTAAAAACATTTATTACTATCATTACTTGCTCACTTTAGTATGAGTCACGTTTCTCCCTCACCTAAGGGAAATGAACCTTGTAAACACTTTCAGGAATCTTAGTTCATATTCACTCAAAGAGGAGAAGTGAACGCCAGTCCCAAAAATGGTTAGTCATTGCTACCCATCACCTTCCTTTGACCCTACCACCCCTAGCAGGATACTACTGATGGCTTTAAAACAGCTAAAATGTTAGTATCTGTGTTAGTTTGCTAGGGATTCTGTAACAAAATACCACAAACTGGGTGGTTTAAACAACAGGAATGTATTGTCTCACAACTCAAGAAAGATCCAGAGTTCGCATGTTTCTGGAGTGTTCAGAGCGAGCTTGCTAAGGGTTCCTTCGGTTCAAGAAAGCTGTCTCAGAAGGACTTCTTCAGCCAAGAAGACTAGAATATAGTGTAGCCTTGCCTCCCTGCCACCACTGTCCCCTACTACTCTCATCATCAATAATCAAAGATACTGTGGGTCAGCCCAACAAAACGTGGGAAAGTCTTCAAAGAAGCATGCTCTTTAATTTGACATCGACTGGTGAATACACCAGAAAAGACCTCAAGATCTTCCAATACATAGAGTTGACTGACTGAGAAAGGGCCCTCTACTTGGCTAGTTTTTGTATCAAATGCTCCCCTTTAACTCACATTTGAATCACCATTTCCTTTCTTTAATTTCTGCACCAAAGATGTGTACAGTGTCCAAAATATACAAAGTCTTTTATATATGCCATCTTATCTGACCCTTACAGCAACTCTATGAGTCTCTCTGTGTCACTGACACCTTTTACAGATAAAGAAATTGATACTCAGGGTAGCAAAATGGCTTTCCAAAACCCTCAGCTAGAGAATCACAGGCCAAGATAGTCATTTAGGTTTTTTGGATTCTTCTGTTTTCTTTCCACTAAAATCCACTCTATATTCCTAAGACTCTTTCCACCATTGTATCTCTGATTCTCAACATTCCCTTCCAACTCAAATGTCTAGGATTATATTACATAAATTTTATTTGATTATCCCAATTCATTTTTTAATCTTACTAGACATTCTGTAACCAATTTTCAGAAATATATTTTTTCAATGGATATTTGTGGGATGAATGCTGTCAGATTCAGATTTAAGTGGAGGCACAAAAATGAACAAGATAGACTTGACTTCTTTCTTCACAAAACTTACAGTCTAGCGTTAGTGGCACAACCAGTCCAGAACTTAGCTGAAGATGCCAAAAGCTTAGACCAAAGAGGATGCGGTTCAACTGTTCTCCAATATACAATAAGGGACCTTTGATAAGGAAAATTAAAGGATGTCAGAGTTTAATTCCTGAAGTTCATTAGGAAGACTCTTGGTTGTTTGGAGAGATGGTTCAAGAGGCTAAAGTTTGTCTTTAAAGAAGATAATCTAGCATTTTGTTTGAAACAATTGAGTAAGCTGTGTGATGATTAGCTCATTTTATCTTCCCTTTTTAACTTGTGAAATTATCAGACTGAGCCAGACCTGGGAGCTTCTGGAGTCTGTTTTTATAACAACTTATTGAAAACAACAGTGAGAGCCAGAGTCAGTCTGACTAATGCCGTTTAACCACTGTCTACACTCGAGAACAAGCCCCAGGCCATCAGTGTCTGGAGCCTCACCCAGTCACGTATCTCTAAATCCCATGGTCTTTGCATTCTTGTGTGGAACAGAGGGCCTGTAATAACCTAGCAAAAATAACTGGGAGGAGAATTCTTTGAGAAAATGTAGTCAAATGCATTATGAAGAATTTTTATATAAGCCTTCCTAGAGAGCCTGTCTTAAGTTCAATTTTTTTAAGTTCAAAGAATTACCATCTTAAGAGCAATAAGGGATTTTTGTTATCTGGTTTGAAGATTAAATTTGCTTTTGCAAGAGTCCCTTGTGTTTGGAGGGAGCTCTTTAATTAGGACATTGAGCCTTGCAGACATTAAGTGAGCATTGATTTGTTTGTACGTTGTTTGTTTTTGAGAGGAAGATCTGAATAGGATTGCTCTAGGTTGTTGGTCCAAATAGCCAGATACTCTAGGGATTGAAGAGAACACTGAAAAAGCAATGACATGCCACTTCCAAGATTAGCAAGATTAAAATTACAAAAAAATATCACTCTCCCTTCTCTCCCTCCCTCTCACACACACACATTTCTCTCTCCACACCCCACTGCCACTCTCTCTCTCTGAGGGAAGCCCCAGCTCCCATGTTGTGAGTGGCCCTGTAGAAAGACTCATATAAAAAGAGAACTAATGTTTCTGGTCAACAGTCCTCAAGGAATCCTGTCAACAGCCATGTGAGTGAACTTAGAAGAGGCTCTTCCCTAAGGAGAGCTTTGAGATAAAACCACAAACCTGGCTAACACCTAGATAACAGCCTATAAGAGATCCTCAGCCAGAAGCACTCACTTAAGCCACATCTGGATTCTTGACCCATAGAAACTGTGAGATAATAAATGTTCCTTATTTCAAGACACTAAGTTTTGGGTGATTTGTTCTATAGTAATAGAAAACTCATACAGTAACCAATAAAATGCTTTTCAGAATCCTACCTTTTTTAGAAAAACCTTTTCCTTCTTGTTCTATATTTGTTCTTTACTCTACAAACCACTTTTTTTCCTTATTATTCTTTAAAAGTCTACTATTTTCAGACAATGTGGTGATCTCAAGAATTAAGCTCATATTTAAATAATACCAATAAATTAAACTCTTTTCCAAGAAATTGTATAATCAAAATCTCAGGAAAGTTTTTCCCATGAAAAGTATAATCCCTAGGAAGTTGTAATAAAATATGCTTTATATTTTTAATATTTTAACATACATTTAACATTAATATTTATTACATATGTTTCACATGTTATATATAGTTCCCACGTGATTCTACGTGCTGTCACATTAATTCAGATAAATAAATATGTCATATTAATAAGCCTGGACTATGAGAAGAGAAACAAAGTCTATACAAAATCCTAAAACAGATGATGAATGAAAACTTCTTGTGATCCCAGCAGACTCCCCAGAGAATCATTTGGGGACCTTTAGCTGACATTTTTAACATCCTTTTACCTATTCATCTTGTTCTTCCACAAGCCCCAGCATGACCATAACTGAAAAGCAGGGGGCCTAGCCTTATAGGAAGGGTCCCCACGGTGACTCTTAACTCTTAAAGGTCACAGCTGCTGCTGGAAGAAGAGATACTATTGTCACTGACAGGAACTCCATTAATGATTCATCAGAGTCCTAGAAGGCTTCCTTCAGTGTCTGAATCCCTCACTGGCTTGGTAATAGGCATTAGATCAGTTCACCTCAGCCTCCATATTCCTAAAAATTAACCAATGGATTTTTACTCAAATCAACACTATCAACATTTTGTGTACCTATTAGCTAGGTGCAGTAGGAGCAGGGGAGACAGGAAAGGCACAAAGATAACTAGACACAGAGGGTGTTCCCACAAGTTCAGAGTCTGTACCTGAAAAAGGTTCAGCCATAGTTCTACAATCAATGACCTCAAAGAGCACCACTCTTAATTCCAGCTGTGCCAGTGGGCACTGCCTGTGCATAGACAGTTGCTTTCCTCTCTCAGCCTCTGTTTTCTCATCTGTACAACAAAGAACTTGAACTAAGCCAGGGCTGTGGTAGGCAGAATCTTAGGGTGGCCTCTGAAGACCCCCTCCCTTGGTGTACATGCCCTTGAGTGCAGGTGTGGTGTGTACATGTGATGCAGTCTCACCCCCGTGAATACCTTATGTTCTAAGAGAAAAGTAAAGGGTTTTTAAAAGATGTAATTAACGTCCCAAATTAGTTGATTTTTCAGTTAATCAGAAGGAAGATTATCTGACTTAATTAGATGGAAGTCCTTAAAAGAACTGGGTCCTTCTTGAAAAACAAGATTCTCCCACAAGCCTGGAAGAACGGAGCTGCCAAGCAGTGGGGGAAGCCTGTGAAACAGCCATGTGACAAGGAGAGTGGCTCCAACTGACATCCAGCAAAAAGGACCTCAGTCTGACTGCAAAGATATGAATCTGGCCAACAATTACATGAGCTTGAGAAAAAACCTCAGCTCCAAAAAGAAATACAGCCCAGCTAACACCTTGATTGCCCAGACTCCTGACTCATGAAAATTGTGAGATGATAAATATATGTTGTTATAAGCCAACAAATTTTTTAATTTATTACACAGTAATGGAAAACTAATATAGATTCTAAATGAGTTCTATCTCGACTGCTAATTCTAATGATTGATAGTATCTGCCCAAAGCACCATATTAAAAAGGATTCAAAATCTGCACCTAGGCTGAGCTACATACAAAATGTGTCAAAATTGATTAATAATATCTACCATGAGTATTCATCCATTAGGACTCCTCTGATTGCAAGCAAAAACAAACACCACACACGTTGGCTTAAGGAGAGAAAAAGAATTATTAGGCATAGTATTTCTTCAGCAAATACATACCAAACCCCGTTATGTGATGAACGTTGTTCTAAGCACTGAGGTTACAACAGAGATTAAGCCCCTACCCTCACAGAGCTCACATTTTAGTCATCTACGGAAATAAAAAGTCCAGGGATACAGCTGGCTTCAGGCAGTGGCTGGATTCCAGAGATGAAAATACTATCTCAATATGGTAGCCACTTTAGGCTTCAGGATTATGTCCTTTCTGCTACCCATCCAATGGAAAAAAGTTATTCTTTATCTAGTTACATGAGCAATACCCCAGGATTCCCTCTTTACTGGTCCTGATTGGACAGGCTTGAGTATGCCAATCACTGTGCCCTAGAAAAAGTGATGTCCTAGTGAGTCAGCCTGTACATTGTAGGCTGAATACTTGTGTTGCTGCCAAAATTTATTATGTTGTAGCCCTAAACCCAATGTGATAGTATTTGAGGTGGGCTTTTGCCAGGCAATTGGGTTTAGATAAGGTCATGAGGGTGTGACTCTCATAGTGGAATTAACATCCCCATAAGAAGAGGGAAAGAGAACAGAAAGCCCTCTCTCCCTCTCCCTCCTCTTCTCCTTCTCCCTCAACCTTTCCAACTCCATTTCTCCCCTTCCCTCCCTCCCCTTCACATCCCATGTCAGGACCCAGCAAGAAGATAACCATCTACAAGACAAAAAGAGGGTTCTCACCATATCACCAGGAAAAAAATCTGCCAGCATCTTGATCTCAGACTTTTTAGCCTCCAGAACTATGAGAGAGAAAAAACTTGTTTAATCCACCTGGTCTATGCTATTTTGTTATAGCTACCCAAGCTAACCAAGACAATGGATCAACCACCCAGCCCTGAGGGGAGAGACTGTGGTTGCTCCATGCCATGCACCTGGTCTGAGATTGTGGAGGAACTGATTCCTGAGCAGAAAACAAAAAATAATCAACATCCAATACAGTAAAGGAGTGCAGAGTGGCTCCAAGCTCACCACCTATTTGATCTCTTGGGTAAAAGATGGTCTCTGCGGTTATTTTAAAATTCTAAAACTGGATGATATTTATTCTTCTATTTTATTAAAATTTACGAATGTGAAATGTTAAATGAAATATATGTTTAATGTAGTAAAAGAAAATCATGATACAACAATCTAAAAAGCAGAAGACACATTCATTCCCCAAGAAATTCCTAAACCATTTCATCCCACATCCTAAAAATTATGCTGAGAACCTGCCACCCTTCCTCATGCTGTACTTCTCTGTGCCATGTTTATTTAGTTTAATGTACACACATATACTTCTTGGCAGGGGAGAGACAGAAAGAGGGATAGAGACTCGGATTCTGGAAAAGAGACTCCAAGCTCCCAGTGGCAAGACCATGGAGGAAGTGGCAGGTCACGGGAGAACATTCCTAGGACCACGTCAATGCCAGAAGAACCCTACCTTTCCACAAAATGCCCATCAGTTCCCCAACAAATTTAAGGAATCAGAGTGGCAAGGATCTCAGACCCAGGGCGACCTCTTTGGGAACAATGTGGTATGATGCAAAAGGCATGGAAATTAAAATCAGTCAGACCTGGATTCAAATCCTGACTCTGCCACTAATTGTGAGATTAAAGGAAATTTGCCATATTCTTTGAAGCTCCAGTCGCCTCCAATAAAAACTGTGATCTTCATACCCACCTACAAGTTCTTGGGTGATTGAGATAATAGCACTCACAGCCACGCCTAACAGACACCTAGTATTAAAAGAAATATAGAGACTGAGCCTGTACAGCAGCATGGGAAGCACCCTGGACTAGAAGTCAGGGGTCTGAGGCAGTCTACAGACTGCTGCAGAGAGGACTTACGACCTTGGACTCTGGAGCCAGACTGCGTTGGTTAGACTCCCAGCTCCACATTTACTAAATGCATAAGGTGCTTGCATTTTACAAATGACATGAACTTTAAATTTACCTGAACATTCCATGTCTTGGTTTCCTTCTCTGTAAAATGACAATGATAGTAACAGTCCCTAATTTAGTGACATCAATAGATATTAAATACTTAAAATAGTACCTGACATATAGCTTGTACCCAAGAAATATTAGCTATTATCATTACTATTCATTTATCCAACACACATGTGTTGAAAATAAATGTTCCAAGACCTGTGTTAGGTGCTAGAATTGCATAAGTGTATATATGTTGCTCTCTTCCTTGGAGGAGCCAAACACAAACAAATAAATAGATTTTTAACTACAAAGTGAGATTATAATTACAGTAATAGAAGAATGAACAAATGCCGTAGGAGCCCAGAAGAGGGAGCTTAACATTGAAAGAATGAGGGAAGACTTCACCAAGAAGAAAACACTGCACCCGCGCCTGGCATTGATAAGCTATGGAAACAATCCACCAATAGAATCAACAAGGTGGGTGAAGCAATAGAAAAAATTTAAAAAGCCGTATCTTAGAAACATTGTTCTGAGTGAAAAAATTAGAATGAGATTTATAATGGTATACAATTTTTATAATATAAATATTTGCACACACACATATCCCCCCTTTAAAAATGATGTTCATGAAGCCTACTGAATGAGAATGAAGAATCAATTTAAAAGCATAAATGAAATTTAAAGGGATAAAGAAAGCAAGATCGTGGACACCTAAAGATGATAATGTAGCGTGAACTAAAAGCCAGAGAGCAGAAGAGGAAGTAAGGGAGAGAAGAAAGGAGGTGGGAGGACCAAAGAGGCCAAGTACAGAATACGTGAGGATTTGCCAGTGATGTATTGCATCTAACATTCTGGAAAAGTCAGACTGCCGCTGGTAGAATAAAATATCAGATTATTTTATCTGAATTCTCAAAAGTAAAGGCAGCATACACACACAAACACACAAGTTTAAACGTGGAGAGGATCACAGGCCGACTGGGGTTATCTGAAAAAGGGATGATTCAGGCCTGCTCCAGCCTACCTGGCCCTCTTACACAATTAGATTAAGTACCTCTTCCCCTGGACAAATACAGACAGCAGGCACACAGCTCACCAAGCAGAGTACAAGCTGGATTTTAGCTCCACATCAGGACACCCTTGTGCAGGATGCAACTGCACAACTGTTAGAGGGGACTAGCAGAGGTCATTCTCTTCCATCAAGTTTCCAGAAAAAAAACTGAAAAGCCCCAAAACTATGCACAAAGTGAGGACACAAAGGTCCAGAAGGTGCAGGTGGCGAGAGCATCCCCTATTGGCAAGTCGAAGAGCATTGAGCCTCAGAGTGAGCAGGGTGCCAACCTCAGCCTCAGGCATCAGAGCATTCCCTGAGCTTGGGAAAGTCCATCTCTGCAAAGTGAGATAACATCTCTTCATTTTCAAATGGGATTTCTACAGTGCTGCTTCACAAATGTCCAGGTCACTCCATGACTCTTCAGCCTTAAACTTTTTTCGCTCTGGCCAAGGCAATTTGACCCAAATGCTGCCTTTCTTTCTCTGGCCTAAGCTCTTCATGAAGAAGTTTTACCCTGTGCTCTAAACTTTGAAGAATGGGTGGATATTAACACATGGCAAAGGGACAAGAGGATAATGGAATGAGCTATGGAGAGATTAATGCAAGCAAGCAACTTTAATTGCTAAAAAACAAACTATAATCAGAGTGGTTTATTCACTTGAAAGAAAGAATGGATCGCTTGAAAATTTAACTCAGAAGCAAAGTCTTACTCACTAAGAAAGAAATACAATGCTGAGTTCAATATAGTGGCTACTACTCAAACCCATCCTCACCCCAACCTGCTAAGTGCCAAGAAGAGAAAAGACTAGACGTCAAGTTCAAAAGAACCATTTTATCCTCTTTCCTCCTTACAAGCTTCTTAGCTTCTTTCTCAATTCCTGCCCTAGGCCCATTAAGATCATCTTACTACAGTCTTTGTCCCTGTTCACGTCAGTCACCCTAGGAAACCCAGAACGCCCAACTCGTCCCCTAATTCTAATGCCTTTATGGCTCTATCATGAATGCTAAACTCATCTTCTACCCTGCAGCTCCTGACATCATCTCACTATGATTCTGGAACTCAAGGTCTCTCATCATTAAGTTCTCATCTGGAACTTACTGTCTCTGTGTCCTCACGCTCTTCTCATAGTATTTCCTTCACCTTCTTCTTCTAACTGAAAACTGGTTCTTGCTTGAGGACACTGCAGTTCTCTCAATGATAGCTCTCTTCCCTTCTACTTCACGTAGCGCCAAAGCTAAAATGGGGTAGATACCCTCCTTACCACTTCACTGATGCTTCAAACTCATTATCCTTCCTTCATCTCCCCCACCAAAATTAAAGCTTTGACTCTCACATCATGAAACAATACCTACACTACCCCTTTTATATTGCAATCACTTGCCCCATTCCTTAAAGCCCAGTCACTACTCCTCAATTCCTGAAGATGTTAGCTCCTGTATCATTGTCATTCACCCTAACACAACGCCTGCAATAGGTCTTATAGGTCAGTATCCCCATAGGAAATCCTCCTCATATTCTGGGTCCCCAGCATTTTGACCTCCACTCCACTACAGTCTTGTCTTTTTCTAGTCCTGCTCCAGGCCTATTATTACCAATAATCGCAGTTCTTGCATAACCACAAATTCACACATTCTACTCTCCAACCATTACTTTCTGAGTCCCAACCTTAACAATTCGTTGACCACACCTGAGCCTTCAATCTACTTATGCTACCACTTCTTCACTGTCCTTCAGGTCTCATTTCCTGTTTACCTTCCATGGTCCATCAGCATTGTCATCTTCTTGTGTACACCTTCAATTCCATTGTCACTCTGTCGCTGTGTCATATTTACTTGACTAAATCATGGTTCTAATTCAACCCAGCTCACTAGCTTCTCTGTGATGCTCTCCATTCAGCTAATAGAAAAAGACACTGCTATGCTGGTTGGTCTCACTTTACCCTCTCATTATTCCCAAAGCCCCACTTGTTGTCTGTCCACCATGCTGTACTTTGTTAGCCCAGCCACTCTCTTGGACAAATATTGCATCCCGTCTCTTCTCTTCTTAAACCTCTAACATTGTTGCTTCATCCTTACTCCCAGCTAACAAAGTTGGTTATTTCACATAGAAAACTAAAAAGAACTTCCACTCCTTTTCTACACGTCTACCCACCTGCCTGACCTTGTACCCCTGTACTCCTATCATCCCCCTCACACCTACGCTCCTAGGTAAGACCAACCCCTCTATTTGTACACCAAATGCTATCTCGTTTTGTCTAATCAAGGACAGTGTTCTTCCCAATTTTCCCTCTCTTTCTTTCATCTTCATCTTCCTCCCTTCTGCTGACTTGTTCCCATCACCACACAAATATGGTATTTTTTCTCCCAATATTAATATAACTACCCAGAAAATCCTCTCCACTTTATTTCTTCTCCTGACAGCAAAATGTATTGAAAGAGTTGTCTAAACACACTGTGTGTCAGTTCTCCATTCCCATTCTGTCCTAAATCCACCCCAATAAGACTTTTGTCAAAACTGCTTTTCTCAAGGTCATCAATAACCCCCACATGGCTAATTCCAGTGGCCTCCACTCATTTTGATCTTGCAGCATCTTTCATTAGCACTTAACACAGTGGATGACTCTCTTGTCCCTCAAACACTCTCTTCATTTGGCCTCTAGAACTCTACGCTTACCTGATTCTCCTCTGATCTCTCTAGCTGCTCTTTCTCAAACACTTTTGCTAGTTCCTTGCTTTCTATTTTCCTCCTTCACAGAATAAAACTTGCTATTACTTGTTATATATCTCTGTTGCATTAAACAGTGAGTTTGATAACAGCAAAGATTCTTTTCAATTTCCTTTATTATCATCTCTCTGAATTCTAGAATGGTGTCTGGTGCATAATAAGAACCTAAAGGAATGAGTGAATGAGTGGGTCTCCAGGAGGTTTAGTAATTTCTTCCAAATTACAAATTTAGCAGCTAAGAATTGCCAAATTCAGGGCTCAAGCCTCATTTCAGGACCTCCATGTTTTCATAATAGTGACCTACCCAAGCCAGGATGGGAAACTCTCCATCCCTGTTTGGAGGAATCTACCCACAGTTCCCATTCTTCCTGACTTCTCACAAAATATTCACAATCCTATGAAATAAGCTTTCCCAGTGCCCCTGCTGGGACTTCCCACTCACCTCTAATTTAGTGATTCCAAACAAACAGGACATAAAAGGAGCTGCTTCCCTATAAATAAAGAAGCAAATAAACAGCTCCCTAAATTTCAAGTTGCAATTATCAATTCCAGAGAGCAAAGGAATATTAGATGAACTGAGATAGCCATTATCAGCCTTGCTGCTAGTAGTAAGCCCACTGAGAAGACTATGCCTCAACTCAAAGGGCCACTGGGAAATAAAGGCCCATTCATGAATATTGAACTGGATATAACTCTTTTCTTCAGAGCACAGTTACCTAGAAATTCAGTGTTCTTACTGGCCTGGAGATGTTGTGTTCTACCTAATAAAATTAACAGATTTGCAAGCACTAAATTGCATGCAAGGTACTCTTTTCTATTGAGAGATAATTGTAAAAATAACAAGAAGAAAATAATACCCTCTGCTGAACCTCATGATGTGTTGAACTTGAGTTAAGAGCTTTACAATCAGTATACCATTTAACCCTTACAACGGCTCTGCGACAGTGGATAATGTCCACATTTTGACTAAGAATGCTGGGTTAGTCATCTTCTTAAGGCCCCAGAAAGAACAAACAACCATCACAGTGGAAATTGCAATCTAAGTCCCTCTGACTCTGAAGCTAGGGCCCTTAACTAATGTGTCAAACCACCCTCCATTAAGAAGATTAAGAAGTCAAGAAGGACTAAGGTTCATATTCACCCCCTATGTCTAGGAGCTGGCATTTTTAAGAGAAAAATGGAAAAACATCTAACTCTGGTTTAAAAAAAATGCTGATCACTGTAATGATAGATGCTAGTTAAGGAGAAATTTATTCTGAAAGGTGTTAGCTAACATCCTCTACATATAAGGTATTTGAATTACATTGGAATTATAGGTAAGGTTTAAAAGTTTGACATGAGGCAAAGGAAATTTCAAGGGGAAGAGATTTTACTTGAAAAAAAGACAAAATCTTGAATCAACTGAAGCGGAAATCTTTATAAGTACAAGACTATTATACTACGTTAACATCCCCACTCTCCAGAAGATACTACAATTTACCCCAGCAGGAGGACTTGTTACAGGGTGCGGCCAAGGGGGGGGACCCCAAATGGACATTTAAAATGGGGTCCAGAACTCAAGGTGTTCAGAAAATACTAGTATGTCCTACCCCGCCCCCCAGGTGTGGGTGGGGGAAAGGGACAAATGGAGCAGGCCCATTGAGAGCTGTTTTGCATAGCAACAGCTCTGCAGCCAACCTCTGGGGTGTGGTCATTTAACATAACTATAACCTTTGACTGGCTACATAGATATGTTAAATAGCTGTGGCCATGCTCTGAGCCAGGGGGATGGAAGTAACTTCCCCATCAAGATGTAACTGGGGGGGGGGGGCAGGTCCCCCGAGTTACAGCGCCTGCGTGAGAGCTTGGAGATGATTGGCTCCATAACATGGGGCCACACCTGCCCAGACCCACGATGGCGACCAGAAAAGCTAAAAAGGATAGCAGATTGAGGGCAGGTGTGGCCAAGTGTGGGAGGAGTCAGAAGTGGGGCTGCAGAGGAAGATTGGCGCGGGATTTAAAAGCCCAGGCACGGCAGCCATAGAGGGGAGAACCACGCGGACTTGGCTGAGTACAAGGCTCCTGCATCTCTGTGAAGAGAGAACCATGCGGCTTTTGGCTGAGTGAGGACTCCTGTGGTCCTGGAGGAGAGAAGACCACGCACCTTTGCCAGAGTGGGTTCCCCCAGAGCAGTAGTAGGGGGAACCATCACCCAGCTTTAGCAGAGATTCCGGCGACACAGCTGATGGTGCCGAGAACCGAGAGAGGCCTACCAGCCAAGCACGGATTACTGGCAATAACCGGACATTGCCTGAGACTGGACTTCTATTTCCTTTCCTGAGATACGGTACCCCAGACTGGGCAAAGGGGGAAGGAAGGACTGTGTGTGTTTGTGGGTGTTTTAAGGGACTTTGGGATTTTGGTAAAGGCATTAGGTCACTACTTTAAGTTTGTATAGCACTAAATAAACGTTTCCTTTCCTTTTCACGAATCTCTGGCATTGAGAG